>CANXYI011684192.1:0-16093 GCA_948208565.1 Hura crepitans
AGATCCAATGTTTTTAAGTGTCATTTTCCTAGTCAGGTTAGTGAATTAGATTAAGTGACTAAGCAGAATAATTATGAAAGATAAAAATTAAGCATAATTGGATGACTTTTTATGAGGAATTGGTGAAATACAGGCAAAAGGGCATTTTGGTCATTTTATACATATGTATAAATAAATTGATTCCCGTAAAGTATACATGCTATGAATATTAATAATTACTCTAAATAATTTATGTGAGTCAAAAATGTTATTTCATATCTTATAAATGCCTTAGGGGTATTTCAGTAATTTGGCACTAGTTATATAATTGAATTACATAATGAGGTAAAATTAGTTATTAAACTGCCTAGGTATGGGAAGGATATAATGTCATGATTTAAATGCTTTAAGTACACCCTTGAGTATTTTGTATACTCATCATACCTATTTTTGTGCGTAGGTACTCAACAGCAGAATCCTGCCATATGAAGCGTGTTAATAAGAGTTCAGAGGATACCAGTGAAAATTTATAATGTATATGTTGTACAATTTTGATATTTATTTACCTAGGTGGGAATTGGGTAGAAACATATATTTATGCTTCATATATGTGATGTATATATGTAAACATAAATTGATGATGTAAATAAAGTAGTCCTATATATTTTTCTTTTGGATATATGTTCAGCTATGATGTCTGATGCTGATGTGAGCCTGAGGCTCTATATATGCATGCTTTTATCTATTGCCTGAGGCCTGTATTCGCTATGTGGTAAGCATTGATGTGAGGCTGAGACTAGGGGACTAGATGGGTCTAGGAGTTGTGAAGTGTTTATAAAGGTGTTAAATAGGCTTGTCAAATTTTTGGGATAAAACTTGAACATCCGTTATGCTGCCGAAATTTCTAAGTTTTTGGAACCAACTCATAATTACCTAGAATTTGCATTTTTTCCTTTTATGATTACTCCTTGAATGAGATATAAAACCAATGGGAAGTGAATTTGGAAATAAAGTAAGTTAAATTGATGTAAGTAATGGAAGTGATATTTATGGTACTAGTGACCTAGGAGTGTGTGCATCACTTATGGGGTTTCCTAAGGGATCTAGTAAGGGGTATCACAACTAAGAGTTTCCATGACATGATCCACGAGGAAGCTAAGGTCCTTTATGGATGATATGATTGTAAAGTCTACTAAAAGGGAAGGACACTTCAAAGCATTAGAAAAGTTCTTCCAAATATTAGACCAATTCAACATAAGGCTCAACCCTAAGAAATGCATTTCTGGAGTCACATAAGGAAAATTGTAGGGGTTCATGGTCAGCAAAAACAAGATTGAGTTAGATCCAAATAAGGTAAAAGCAATCTTAGAAATGCCCACAGCTAAATCTAAAAAGGAAGTTAGAGGATTCCTAGGTAAACTACAATATATCAGTCGATTCATAACTAAAATTGTATTAATTTGTAAGCCCATATTCAAATTATTATGCAAAGGACAACCAAAAGAATGGAATAAAGATTTCAAAAAAGCTTTCCAAGCTATCGAGTAGTACTTAACCAAACTTCCTATCCTAAAACAACCAAAACTTCGAAAATCCTTAATCCTATATTTGGCAGTTGAGAAATCTTCCATAGGAGATCTTATGACATAAGCAAATGAGTCTAAGGTTGAAAATATAGTCTATTACCTAAGCAAGAAATTGGTCATATAAGAACAAAAATATATAAAAGTGGAAAAGATATGTTTGGGGATAATTTAGGTCTACAAAAAAAACTATGCCACTATTTTCAATTATACAAAGTAGAGGCAGAAGCAAAATATGATCCCCTCAGGTACTTACAAACTGCACCTTCTTTAATAGGTAAGATGGGCTATTGAATCCTACTTTTGCAAGTGTTTAACATCTCCTATGTCAACAAAAATAAGATTAAGGGCTAAGCAATAGCCAAATTCCTAGCACAACATCCAATCTTGGGAAGATAAGAAGAATTTAAGTTTCTAGATGAACACTTGAGGGTAATATCCCAAGAATAATGGAAAATGTTCTCCGATGGAGTTGTAAACCAAAAAGGCATAAGAGCCAGTGTATTACTCATCAATTCGGAAGGTAATTAGATATTCCTTGCTACGAAATTAGAATTCCATACAACTAACTATGTAATAGAATATGAAGCATGCGTCTATGGCCTCGAAACCTTATATCAGCTAGGGGCAAAAGTAATTGATGTATATAGGGATTCTCTACTAGTTATAATGTAAATGAAAAGTAACTAGAAGATTGAGGATGAGAATTTAAGCAAGTAAGTTAGAATACTCATAAATTTATCTAAAGGATTTGATCAATGTACTTTCCATCATATCCTTAAGGAACAAAACCAAGTCACGGATACCTTAGCCACTTTGATGTCAGTCTTGAACCTTACTAAAGAGGATTTACCCAAACCCTTGTACTTTAGCAAATGGAGATTGCCTACCTACATAGGTATAGTTAGCACTACAACTAAATAGAACAATGTTGACTTGCCTTGTTACTATGACATCTAAGTATACCTAGAAACTGGATAGTAGCCAGACCATGCAACTAAGAAAGATAAGAGGGTTTTACAAAAATTATTAGCTTAGTTTATTTCTTACCAAGGAATGTTGTATAAAAGCCAGTTGGATGGCATTTAGCTCAAATGTGTGGATAAATCAAAAGCTCAAAAAATACTCCCAGAGGTGTATGAAGGTGTTTGTGGCCCTCACATGAATGGCAAAAACTTGGTTAAGAAGATAATGTAATTAGGATATTACTAGTTAACCATAGAAATAGATTATTGTAAGTTTTTCTTAAAATGTCATAAGTGCCAGATATATAGGAACCTAAGTCACCTACCTCCTAATGATTTGATTAGCCTTTCATCTCCCTGGAAATTTTCAACTTGGGGAATAGACATAATTGATGAAAAAAGTCCATCAACTAGCAAAAGGCATAGATATATAGTGGTAGCAATTGATTACTTCTCAAAATATGTTAAAGTTAAATCTTTCAAAAACAGATGGTGAAATTTATTAAAAGAAATAATATATGTAGGTATGGATTGCAACAACAAGTTATCATAAATAATAGGGTATAGTTTCATGGTGAAACTAGGCAGCTTTTGTAGAAATACAAAATTGAGCATCATAAGTCTTCTCTATATTAACCTTAAAATAATAGGACATTTGAAATAGCCAATATGAATGTTAAGAAAATTTTGTAAAAAATGATAGTTACCTATGTGGATTGGGCAGACATGTTACCCTTTGTGCTATGTGGATAAAAAACAACTGTTAGGACATCTATACAAGCCATGCCCTATTCATTGGTTTATGGAATATAAGTAGTGTTGCCAATAGAAATTGAAGTTCCTTCATTAGGGTTATGCTAGAAATAGAGATACGAAAAGTAGAATGGGCTAGAAACAAATATAAATAGTTGGCATTGATTGATGAAAAATGACTTAAAGCTTTTTATCATATGCAATTTTATTAGAAGAGAATTGCTAGAGCTTACAACAAAATAGTCAAGCCTAAACCCATATGAGATGGTGATTTGGTACTAAAACAAACCAGGCCTTTATTATCAAATCCTAGGGGAAAGTTTAAGCCTAATTAGAAAGGTCTATACTTATTCAAAAAGATATTCAAACATGAAGGTGTTAAGATCTCAGGCTTAGTAGGCAATGAATTCTCAAAACCTATCCATATGGATAAGCTAAAAAAGTACTCCTATTGAAGATAAATTTAAAAAAAGTCTGATAAGTTAAAAACCCAAATAGCCCAACTTAGGCATAAGTTTCCCTACTAGTAGATGTGCTAGAATTCATAGTGATTGAGATCCCAGCTACATTCTTTGTTCTACTTGTGAAACCTTGGTTTCATAAACTTAGGGGAGTGTCCTCTACCTTGTATCAAATGATTAAGTTCCCATATGAAGACAACATTATTAACATCAAGGCTAAAATCAATCCTGTAGTTTTTACATTGGCTATTGCTAATTAGCCTTTCACTGGATTTCATGTTGCTAGGATCTATGAAGACTACATGGACCACACAGTGTCCAAGATGATGAAAAAGATGGACTTCTTCCCCAATGATATTTTTGGGAAGAATTTGCAAGGTATAACTAAGCCACAGTAGCTCCACACCCAGAATGACGGAAGAGGATTGGGAAATGATCCAAACAAAGAGGGGATCCTAAAGAAAGGGAATACTTTAGGAGACTATTTTGTCAATCAAAAGATTATGAAGTATGATGGGACTCCAGAACCAACAATAGTGGATGGGTGCTACAAGCCAGGCTTTAAGATCTTTACAGATGTCATTGATTGGGAATTGGGCCACCTCACTCAAATCCAATGGATAGAAGAAATCTTTCTTAAGCCATCATCTATTGAGGAATCTACTTTAGCTCTCTTGAGAATGTGTCTAATTTAGATTCTAAATTACTTATAGATGAAATATATCTTCGTGACCTCTTTGAGGTAAACAATTTTCTTTCTAATAAAATGAACAAATAGTTTGCTTATTTGTGTGATGTTATTCTTGGCGATAGCATACATCCAAGTGATCATTACATGAGCATTTTTTACATTAACTACATTAAAACTAGTCTGTTTAATCTTGGCACAAATAAACAACCTAAAAATATATTAATTGCCTATGATACTACTATCGATGAAAGGAAAAATTCAAGAGATTACTAAAAAAATAAGAATGAATCTTTAATAGGAGTTACAAGGACATGCTAGGTATTAATCATGAAGTTGTTGAACATGCCATTCTAACATATAACCACACCATTCCAGTCCAATAAAAACTTAGAAGGATGAGACTTGAGTAGGCAAAAAAGGTAAAGGAAGAAGTTGTCAAGCTACTTAAGGCTAATTTCATTGAAGAGATTGCCTTCCCTACTTGGCTAGCTAACATAGTTCTAGTACCTAAGAATGATGAAAGGGTTAGAATGTGTGTTCTTTATCAGGATCTGAACAAAGTGTGCCTTAAGAATTACTTTCCCTTTTTCCCTATATTGATGTACTAATGGATAGTGCAACTATGGCAGCAATTTATTCATTTGTTGATGTCTTTTTGGGATATAACTAGATTATAAAGAAGCTGATTGACAAATGTAAAATGGCCTTTATAAATGAATAGGGGACATACTGTTACAATGTGATGCCTTTTAGACTAAAGAACATAGGAGCAACCTACCATCGGATGGCCACTAAGCCTTTGAATGACTTGATACACAAGGAAGTTGAGGTTCATATGGATGATATAATAGTGAAGTCTACTAAAAGAGAAAGAAACTTCGAAGCAATGGAAAAGTTCTTCCAAAGATTAGATAAATTCAACATGAGGATCAACCGCAAAAAGTGCATTTTTAGAGTCACATCAGGAAAATTATTAGGATCAATGGTCCAAAAAAATGGGATTGAGTTAGATCCGAATAATGTAAAAGCAAACATGGAAAAGCCCACACCTCAATTAGTAAGGGAAGTTAAAGGTTTCCAAGGTAAACTACAAAATATCAGTTGGTTCATAGCTAAGCTTACATTAGTTTGTGAGTCTATATTCAACTTATTATGCAAAGGATAACTAAAAGAATGGAATGATGATTGTGAAAAAGCTTTCCAAGCCATCAAGCAGTACTTAACCAAACTTCCTATCCTAAAACCATAGTAACCTAGAAAATCATTGATCTTGTATTTGGCAATAGAAGAATCTTCCATAGAAGCTCTCATTGCATAAGTTGGTAAGTCTAAGGTTGAAAATGCAGTCTATTACCTAAGCAAGAAATTAATCGCATATGTACAGAAGTATGTAGAAGTTGAAAAGATATGTTTGGGGGTAATTTAGGTCTACAAAAAAAATTATGCCACTACTTTGAATCATAAAATGTGGAGACAATAGCAAAATACGATCCCCTCAGGTACTTGCAAACTGCACCTTCTTTAATAGGTAAGATGGGCCATTAGATCCTACTTTTGCAAAAGTTTAACATCTCTTATGTCACCAAAAGGATGATTAAGGGTCGACCAGTAGATGAATTCCTACCACAATATCCAATTGAGGGAAGACAAGAAGAATTTGAGTTTTCAGATGAACACTTAGGGGCAATATCTTAGGAAGGATGGAAAATGTTCTTTGATAGAGCTGTAAACTAAAAAGGCATAGGAGCTGGTGTGTTACTCATCAATTTAAAAGGTGAGTAGATATTCTAGGCAAGGAAATTGGAATTCCATGCAACTAATAATATAGCAGAATATGAAGCATGCGTCTATGGCTTCAAAACCTTATATCAACTGGGGGTAAAAGTAATTGATGTATATGGGGATTTTATCCTAGTTATACAGCAAATGAAAGGTGACTAGGAGATTAATGATGAGAATTTAAGCAAGTATGTTGTAATACTCATGAATTTATCTAAAGGATTCAATCAATGTACTTTCCACCATATCCATAGAGAACAAAACCAAGTCATGGATACCTTAGCCACTTTGATATCAGTCTTAAACTTCACCAAAAATGATATACCCAAACCCATGTACTTTAGCAAATAGAGATTCCCTACCTATAAAAGTATAGTTAGCACTACAACCGAACAAACCAATGTCAATTTGCCTTGCTACCATGATATTTAAGTATACCTAGAAATTGGATAGTACCTAAACCATGCAATTAAGAACGATAAGAGGGTCTTCCAAAAATTATCAGCTCAGTTTATTTCTTACCAAGGAATGTTATATAAAAGCCAATTGGATGGTATTCAGCTCAGATGTGGGGCAAATTAGAAGATAAAAAAATACTCATAAAGGTGCATGAAGGTGTCTATGGTGCGTAAATGAATGGGAAAAACTTGGCTAAGAAGATTATGCAATTGGGATATTACTAGTTAACCATAGAAATAGATTGTTGTAACTTTGTTTGAAAATGTCATAAGTGCCAAATCTATGGGAACTTAAGTCACCTACCTCCTAATAACTTGACCAGTCTATCATCTCCCTAGCCAATTTCAACGGGGAGAATAGACATAATTAGGGGAATAAGGCCATCAACTACTAGAAGGCATAGATACATAGTGGTAGCAATTGATTACTTTCTTAAAATGGGTTTAAGTTAAATCTTTCAACAAATTAGGGACAAAACAGATGATGAAATTTATTGAAAGAAATATCATCTATAGGTATAGATTGCCATAATAAGTTATCATAGATAATGGGGTATAGTTTTAGGGTGAAACCAGATAGCTTTTGTGGAAATACAAAATTAAGTATCACAAGTCTTCTCCATATCGACCTCTAGATAATAGGGTAATTGAAACTACCAATAAGAATGTTCAGAAAATTTTGCAAAAAATGATAGTTACCAATATGGATTAGGCAGACATGTTACCCTTTGCACTATACAAATACAAAACAACTTTTAGGATTTCTATATAAGCCATGCCCTAATCATTAGTTTATGGAATGAAAGTAGTGTTGCCAATAGAAATCGAAGTTCCTTAACTCAGTATTGTGCTAGAAGTAGAGAAGTAGAATAGGCTAGAAATAGATATGAATAGTTGGTGTTGATTGATGAAATATGACTTAAAGCTTTTTATCATATACAATTGTATTAGGAGAGAATTGCTAGAGCTTACAATACAAAAGTCAAGCCTAGACCCATATGAGATGCTGATTTGAAACTAGAACAAACTAGGCCTTTATTGTCATATCCTAGGGGAAAGTTCAAGCCTAATTGGGAGAGTCCATACTTGGTCAAGAAGATATTCAAGCATAAAGGTGTGAAGATCTCAGACTTAGAAGGTAATGAATTCTTAGAATCCGTCAACATGGATAAGCTAAAGAAGTACTTCTGTTGAAGATAAATTAAAACAAAGTCTGATAATTTGAAAACTCAAATAAGGCAACTTAGGCAAAAGTTAAGACACCCCGATGAGGTGAAAACCTCTAAGGCACTTCATGCAAAGGTTAGGGATTTGAGAGAAAATGTTCAATCAAGAAAACTTTTTCAAGACTAATTAATAATGATAGTATGATTAGTGGGAAATTAATAAATTTGCTAAGATTAAGTAGCTTAGTTTCAATCACAATTAATAATAAGAATGCTTTAGTCATAATAATTGATATGCAATCTTCCATTAAGTGGGATAAATCATACAAGTAATTAAACTCTAAGAAGAGTCTAAATACATATTTTATTTTCAAATACAGAAGATTTATCCTCACATTTTCTCTTTAGTACTAATGTCTTATTATCTATAGATGCACTTAGAATCTAATCTCTATAATTATCCTTTGTATTTATGTTGTTATTAGTTGCATGGTTCAGCACATCTCTCAGTATAGCACGATGCTTCCATAAGTAAGGAAAATAATGCAAAAATTATTGTCTTAAAAGTCCACCTTGAAATCCTATAGGTTTAAAAGGGATCCTTTCCAATAGACCAAATTGTCATTGGATTTGAGAAGGGATATAAAATGTAGCATACCTTAATCCTATCAAGGGAACATAGTACAAATGATAAGATAAAGAAAAATGGGTGATCTTCTATTAAGAACATCTTAATCAGATTATAACAGTAGTACTGGACCGTTCAGTCCATTGATCATAAATGCAAAATTTCTTCTCAAGTTTCCTTTCACAATCGTGATTCTAGCATACTTAATCTAAAGTTTCTGGTGCAAGCATCCCTATTTTTCCTATAACTAAATCTTTAAAAAAAAAGCCATTAGGTTGAAAAATCAATAAAGGACCACCTAAGCAAAAATTAGGCAAAACTAGTTAGTTTAAGAACACTCATAAGCATACCAGGCAAAAGTTAGGGTTAAAATAAAAATAAAATCTAGAGGGAAAACCCACAAGAGATCTCTATGCATACTTGTAAAAGAAGTGAGCTTCCAGCTATGAAGTTAATGTCCCCTCTCTTTAAATCATCTAATCCTTGAATGGTTTCACCTAAGAAGACACTAAAATGATAATGATTAGAGTATATTTCAATCAAAATTTAGAGAACCATAAAATCACAATGTTATCATTGAAGGTGACTATCAATAAATGACCAAAGATGCATAGAAACATGCATTTAGCCCACCCTGTTAAGTTGAGAAGAAATTTGTGAGCAAGATCTAAAATCAATTATAGAGAATTTAGGCCTATAACTGGAATTACTTTTTGAGCTATAGAAGGAGAAATGGTAAAGCAAGGACAATATCTATAAGATAATGCTCCTTAAAAGATAAAAGAGCTAAGGGATCATCTGAAGTAACTTGATAGTTCAAAATAGTAGTAAATTCTTCCATAGTCAGGGTAATTTCTTAGTAATTGAAGATAAATGCATGGAAGATCAGGTCCCAATATTGTATAGTGGCATTCAAAAGGTTATGGTCAATCCTTAGTTTTCTCAAGAATCTAAGGGGAAAAAAGGTAGCAAGGATGTTCGAAGTCTAAGAAGCCTTTGCTTTGAAAATTTTTGATAATTGTTGATTAAAGGAGAAAGACATGGTGAAGTATGGCATAAACAATAGAGAAGGGAGGTATTTATAGGCCCTAACCTTCACTATTCCTTTTGCTACAAAGACAAGGAATCAAAAACACTCGAAGAAGTCTATACAAACCTGAAAATATCTAGAGTCGACATCATGGTCTGCACGAAGTAATTAAGATAAGTTCGCAATAGTGTTTATTACCAATCAAGAAGAATGTCCCTATGGACATTTGTGCATCATGTCCATATGGACAAAGAACTATCAAGCTTTTATAAGTAAGTCTTGCTACAAAAGACACTCATTTGATGTCACTAAACCTCTAACAGAATAGTAATAAAATAGATTATTGTTATTTATGGCATGACGTTATTGATTTATAGTGTGAATCTGATATTCAATTATGGTAGTGTGTTTTGTCATCAATTATCAAACATTTATATATAAAGGTATAAAATTGTATTTAAAATAAAAGATTGTGTACTAATGTTTATGTATACAAAAAGTTGGGCCTATTCACAAGAGAAATAATAATAAAGTGGCCATATATTATACTTTTTAGTATCATCCTCAACCTCGATATCCTCAACATCAGTTAAGAGCATTAACTTTTTAGAAATCTTTAAGGCTCTCAACTTCTTTCAAGTCTTGCAAAGAGCAGTAACTCTCCTTAATAACTCACTCTATAAAAGAATGAAGGATAAATACATGACATGCATACATGCACACTTGGATAAATTAACCATTTTAAGAAATTACTTATAGCAAGGACTCAAGTCTTATCATTCATTATCCTTCTGAAGGCTTCCACAATGTGAGCGGTCCTCTCTACTGAAGCCTTCCTTACCTATTCAAATCAAGACAAAAGTGTCACATCAAATAAAAAAGACATAATAAGTAATAAAAATTAAAAGGTACCATACATGTGTGGTGTGCTCTAGCTCAAACGGAATTGGCCAATTGTTTTTAATGTGAAGGTGAGCAGAGGATAGTTCTCCATCCATGCCATATCATATGTAGCTTAGCTTCGGTATGCCAGTCAAAGTGCCCATGACTTTATCATGTAATAATAATTGACCAATAGGTGGACTAGAAACTTCACTCCTAGCAGTACAAACAAGAGGAGGTGAAAATTGAGAACTGGAAGTAGTTCTCACACTTTTTCTTACTAAAACAGGTTTAGGCTCAAAGGTGGTAATAGTAATAGGCTACATCATAACATACAATCAAAAGATGTTTTCAAAAGTAATGAGTGAAAGACCATGCAATTTACCTAAAGAAGAGGAAGTCATAATGTATAAAAAACTCAAGGCAGTAGGTAAGTAGATGCCAAAGAAAGGTAACCCTCTCATCACTCTCTACCAGTGTGCTCCCTTAGATGCCTGTAGTCATGCCTCGCACAAATTCCAAATCATCGATGTACCTCTAAAATAACATCAAGTTAGGAGGACTTGAAAAGACATAACATGCATCAGGTCCCATATACTATCCTATTATTCTCTCTTTTAGAAACCATAACTAAGCTTCCAAAGTGGTTAGTAATACCCTATGAGAAAATAATTCACGAGCAGAATGTAAAAAATCTAGCATCTCTTCCAGCTAGAAGACCGACCATGCTAAGTCAATCTACAAAGGTGAGTGTTAGTTATATTCACCTAAATTACTAATAATAAGTTTTCATGTGCAGGAATACTCATATCGACCCAAGTCTTAAAACTAAGATACTAGCGATGATACATTAGAAAATATACATTCCAAGGTCTCGACGATGTTCAAACCCATATGTCTATCATGAGGTATCGATGAGAGATGTGTAGCTTACAAGGTCGAGGTAGTAAATACAGCTCATATGCCCAAACCTACAAAAGCAAAGACATAAGGTTAAAAATGTAAAAGACCATGTGAACCAAAAAAGGATCAAAATAGATTACTTACTAGAACAATCGACACAAAGCCCTGCACAAACTAATGGCTTTTCTACAAATAACCATGTCAAACCTTCTAAAAACCTAGACAAGAGAGGAAAAGCACTAGTTCCAAGAGCCAATGTTCTCAACTTGCTCCAACACAAAGAGGAAGCTCCAACTCAAATTGCCATTAGTGTTGGAAAATAAGGTTTTACCTAGTAAGCAGAGGAGGAAGTAGTGCACGTACTAATCAACCTCAAACTAACTTGATGGAGTTAAATCTCTCCACCTCTCATGCAACTCTATGCATTGGATGCTCCCAGAATGATCCGAGTAAATAAAATCAAATAACTCCTTCACCTCTTATAGTCAAAGCGAGGGGTAGCAGTAGTAAGCATCAAAAGCAATGGCTCACCCTTTCTATGGAAATCAAGTAATAAAAGACCATTTGAAGGGCATTATGGCTAGCTCTCCAAATGATAGGTGAAATTTTTGCATCATGTCCATCAATATATCCAAAAGAGCTATAAGAGCTTGTAAATCTCGGCAAAAATCTCTATTAACTAAGTGATGCATGAATGTCTAGAATCCCATCACTCCTACCCTATTTTTGTACGGGATAGGCATCATAGAGTACCATTGTTATGGTCCAAATAGGGTACCCCAAAATTTATGATGTGTCTACAAAAAAGTAAACACATATAAGTAAAAAAACATCTGCATAAACTAAAGATTCATCAAAGAAGTTCACACAGACAACGAGTATATAGGCCATAATAAGTTCGCTCAAACTATAAATATCCAGAATATACAAACATGCATCAAGTCAACATAGACTTTAGACAACTTTCAATAAGTCTGCATGGACTTCCAAATCTACCACTTGTAGAATATGTCAACATCATATGCTAACTATACTAGAACTAAGTTAGCCCTATGCAAACTAAGCCCATATGGACTTATCAAACCAAAGATGCCATACAGTGTAAAAATGAAGAAAAAATTTAGGCAAACTATAATGGGACACATAAACACAAGAAAACACACCTAGGGGCATACTTCTAAGCATGCATGGTGGGACAAATCTATTAAAATGGGAGTGGGTTCACTAAGGGAGACTTTGTTCACCAGAGTAGTGCTCTGTAGGTGGTTAATAGCCATAGAGGGCATAAAACCCTCTGAAATTGGCATAAAGATGCCATCTATCAAACGAGGAGATAAAGAAAGGGATTTTGCACTAGTCAAAAGAAGAAAAGTCACCAAAGCTTTTTCCTATGATGTAGTATCATCAGAGGAAGTCGAAGGAGAGTTGCCATCAAACTATGTTTTTAAGAGAAAATAGAAAAATAAAAGAATGAAAGTGAAGTAGAAAAGTAAGAAAGACATACAGTTAATGATCTATCATAAAATGTTTGCACGGACTTACTGTACCAATGTCCACACGTCAAGTATTGTCCATACTGACTTACTACTTTCACATCCATATAGACTTACTTTACTTATATCTGTACGAACTCAACTCACTCATAACCATGTGGTCTTCACAGATTGTTCAATACTACGTCAATAGCTAGATTCAACTCCGTACCTAATCTAATCTTTTTAGATTCAACTCTATGCTCAATCCAATATTGTTTAACTCCATGTCAAATCCATAACTTTCTTAGGTTCAGCCTGGCAAGCCAATCCATAACTTTCTCAGGTTCAGCCTAACAAGCCAATCTAAAATATCTTCCACCTGGTCAATTAAAATATCTTTCATTCGATCAAACCTCATTGGTCAAATAACTTTAAGTGTAATTAGAATTATTTAATTAAGAGTGTACAAATGAAGTGTATCGTGAAGGCATGAGACAATAATCTAGAATTATCAAAATAAAAACATACTCTAATCTAGTTAGATTTTCACTTCACCCAAGGACAAGTAGGCACCAGTATTACATGTAGTTTTCTACATAAAGTTAATTCTTTTTCACAATGAAATTATAACTTAGGTCCAGTAAACTTTTGCAATAACTTAGAGGTAGGCATCCACATTCGATGTAGCTTCGCGCTAGGTAAGTATACCTTCAAGTAAGTACTTCTAACTCATGCACTTTAGTATGCACTGTTATTTGGCATTTCACAGCATATAACAAAGTATGGGCAACTGTAGACACCTCACGTAATAGCCTATAATGATCACTAGAGATAGGCTCTTAAGCTTTGGCATAAGCCCCTAAAGAAGCAAGTTTGCATGACTTATTATAGGGTTCTCACATATATACTCTACCTAGGTTTATGCTAACCTAATTAGTTCTACTAAGCCTAAGGCCCAAAGTCCACCCAAATAAAGTCTAAGTTCTTATCTATACAAACTAAGTCAAACCTGGCCTAAGTCCTAACCCAAAGCCTATAGACTGGTGGGAAAGCATATAACCTAAGTTTGCATGGACTTACCGATGTAAAATCTTCCAAAAATAAGATTTTAGTATTTGGACTATAAATCCTAATCTTATTAAGATTCATCTTCCTTTAGATGGGAAACTCTTAAACTAAGCCTATAAGTACTTTTGTTTTGTATGAGGAAATGAGGAGGTTAAGAATAAAATTCAAAGTAGCAAATAAACCCATTTGTGAGTCTAGAGAGGACTCTAAAAAGGAATCACTCTACTAGTCTTATTAGACTTACCTAAAATAATTCCTTTTATACTCTTATACTTTTGTGCTATTACTTGAAGAGTTTGTTAATAAGGTAATATATGAGGTCTCTTCTATATATATTAACATTGTTTTCATAAACTTATGATCTCTAAAGATTGATCACAAGTGAGATGATTCTATATAATTCTCACTTTGATCACAGGAGTAAGTTATGATTTTAAGGTGTTTCATAGTGTACAATTAATTGCATTACATCATATTCATTCTATTATCTTTGTCTAATTATACAGGCTTATTTGTAAGCATGATGAAGTTTACATGGACATATCCTTTTAATATGTATATGATATGTTGTCCAAACAAACTTACGTTCACTAATAATGTTTTATTTGTCTTATATATCATGCTTTAATATATCTTGTTTAACTAGTTAACATTATTATATGATGTTAGCATGTTGTATAATTATTTCATTCTCTAAGATATATGTTGTTAATATGTCAAAATTATTGTATAATTCGCACGAACTCCCTTTTATAAGGAACATAGTCCATATGGATGTTCTTGTTTTATTCTTGTATATTATGTCTTCAAGTCCACATGATCTCTCTCTTACGAGGAACGTGGTCTGCATGAACACCTACATTGAATTTAAGTTTCACATGTATTTGTATTCTTTGCCTTCTTTATGAGTCTATATGAACCTTTTATTTGGTATCGTTAAACCTCTTCTTTTGAGTTATATACAAGTAATCTTTCTCATTAAAATAGAGGTCAAATGGATATAATATCCCTCATGAGCAATAGACTACATGAAAACTAGCTAAAGCTACATAGAGTCTGCACGAACTTATCAACGTATAGACTGGACCATTTAATAGCTTTATTTTATTTCCTTTGGTTTTGTACTTTTTGTATCTTTTGATTTATTTTAGGTTGTAATAAGTAGTAAACAATTTGTTTTACACACCAATTGCATAACTTTCACATCAAATGATTTTCCACACAATAATTAGTATTTTTATAATAAAATAGATTTTAGTTTTCCTAATCAAAAGTCACATTAAAAATGTATTTTAATAAGACCAATCTCCTAGAGATAGGAGTTGGGCAATTACTACCAATTATTATAGAATTACGGGTAATTATTAGGTCATAAAACAACTAATCAATAACCCACTTTTTTTATGTATAATATAACTTATTATATGCTATAAATACTACAATTTATTCTTATACGTGCGAAGGTGATATGGATGCTTAAATATAAGACATGCTCATTTGATAAGAGACTAATAAACATTACAATATAAAATAGAAGGCATATTATTAGGGCTTAAATATGATCTAAATTTTAAACCTTTCTAGCATAAAAGATCACAGGTCCTAGTGTAGAGGCTAGGTGGCAACTCCACTAACAACTCTCATCCTCGGTAAAAATACATAATCTATACAATATAGTTAAATGTGGTGGAAATAGTGCATGTACATGTGTGTGACATGCATGGATAAGGCATGTATGTATATGACATGGCATGTATGTGGCTAAGGCATGTATGAATTGTATAATGGCATGGCATGCACAAGGTGAGTTATATACATGTATAAATACACTAGCATGATGATATAGGACATATACATGTAACAACTTATGGAAAAGTGAATCTATATGGTGACAAATGAGGTTTGGCTGAGAGGTGTATGCCATAGGATAGCTTGGTAAGTATGGCATGCTATAGTAAGTAATGTGCATGTTGGCATGATAATATAAGCATATGATATATGGCATAGAATTGACATAAAGCATGGATAATCAAGACTAAAAATATGGCATGTAAAATGATAGGCTTGGTATGAAAATAGGATTAAGAACTTGAGTATAAAATGGTTTGAAAATGAACTTAGAGAGCCTAGGCAAAAGTGACATAAAACTAGCTCAAACTTGAATGGCATTTAAACCCCATGTGTATTGCAATATGGAATGGAAAATTAGGTCAAGTTTAGTGGCACTATAAAATTGATAAAATGACATCATGAATGGCCTTTAATGGCAAGT
>CANXYI011684208.1:0-14136 GCA_948208565.1 Hura crepitans
ATTATATAAAATATAATTAGTTATGTATATTATAACAATTGGTATATGAAATTTTATATGATAATGAGTATATATATGTTTATAAAAGAAAATATTCTAAGAGGGAGTTAATCGAGGACTATAACAAAAACAGCAAATGACCCAAAATATGTTTATATGTGTGCATTGTTGTAAAAATACTTGAGGGTGAACAATAAAATGATACATATGATACTTAAAATAAAAATTTTAATTGCATGTAATAGCCTAAACAAAAGTTTAAAAATATTTAATTACATAGAATAATTACATTACATCTAAAATATTATGTAACAGTAATAAGTATTATTGTAGAAAATTTTTTGAGACCATAAATTTTATTATACATGATAATATAAGATGATAAAACTTTATGTGTACATGAATGGTATGAACAAATCACAGTAATAAATTGGTTACATGTACATGCACTTAAAGTATGTTATATAATGGGAAATTTTATCTTTGTAATCCCTTGATAACCTAGATAGTTAATACAACATAAGATAGGTTGGTTAGCCAAGTAGAGAACCACTGTATTTTATTATGGTCTACTGTTGCACTTCGATGTCTATCGTTATTTGGGGAGTGTTATTTCCATGTTTGTTATTTAGGCACATTGAGCCATGCATGTGCATAGACACTTTGACGTCATACTTAATACATGTTCCGTTATCCTAATATGAATAATTGTATAGCATATCAAAGGCACTATATGATACATGTAAAAAAAAGATATAAATCGAATGCATAATAAGAAAAATAATTTTACATGAATTTATATAAAATCATTTGTTTAAATTATAAATGAAAATATCTTAAACAATAAATAAAAAAGGTATCATAACAGTTACTATGTGGAAAAAATGTTGTCACGTGAAAATTAATAAATTAAATAGTTAAAAATTTTATATGCATAATAAACATGAATTATAGTAAAAGACAAGAAAGGGCATGAATTTATTTATACTACAAGTAATATAATTGAAAATAGTAAAAAAGTATAAATATAGACTTATATAGAAATAAGGAAATTTTATATTATGATTTGGAAGGGTGGAGTGAGAGATCAAGTCCCAGCAGTATATAGCTTGTACATGTACAAAAGAGCTCACCAGATGCATTATATAAGTACTAGTACATGTTATGTATATATATTTCATTATCAAATGTAAAATGTATAATATGTAAAGTAAAATGCTTAATTCCTAACTATATAATTCAATTGTAATGGCTTAAAAACCTCACAATTGTATAAATGTATTTTGATTAATAAAATGATATTTCCATTTGTTATTTGTTATAAATTATATGTGTGTTTGAAGCATGTACATGCATACACATACATGCCATAAAGGTAATCGTATAAGCAATGTGACATTTTATACTTGGACTCACATATGGATCGGATATAGGGTGTTACAGATTAATTATGTATTCTTTCTTTCACGTGTGCACATACCTATTTATGTCATCTTTCACATAGAGCATTTTCAACATACATATTGTTAATGTCACTTTTCATATGTCATTATCAATGTAAAAAATATTGTGCATATCATTCATTTCTTTATGTATATAACAATCCTGTGTGCATTCACATGTCCAAACTATACATTTTTTGCACCCGTGACTCTTCTATGTGCATTTCATTATCATTATACTCATATTTTTATTTTGAACATAACATGTATCATTATCATATATTTGTATATTGTCTAAGTGATTACCATTCGACCATAAAAACCATCTACGCGATGGTTAAAAGCCATGCGCAATAGTTACTGCTACAACTAAACCTCCACACAATGGTATTTCTACCTGCACATTCCTTCTATATGTTACAACCACAACACAATTATTACTACACCCGTATGATGGTTGCAACTCATGTATTGCAATTGCTGTAGGTCCACGTGGTGGTCACTGCCATCGATCCACAGCTACTGTTACTGTAGTCTTTGCCTCTTTTAGCTTAAATACATGTATATACTTTTCTTTACATGTTTCTTTACACTTTTACTGAACTATTTACATGTTTATAACATTCTATAGTCCCATTTAAACTATGTCTATGACATGCATTTAATGAACTTTACACTTGAATCACTCAACATACATCATTTTCATACTTATTATGTTATGGCATATCAAGCAAGTTTCATGCAATATATCATGCTTTACATACTCTACTATCTATGGTTACACTTAGCTTATACATTCATTTAAGCATTATATCATTATTAACTCACATTACACTTCATATATTAAGTATACACATATGCATTAACACACATATGCCTATTTGGCCATAATAGTTCTTCTTTTTATACGTATCAATTTTCATAAGGCATTATAGCATTCATGTAAGCTATTTCAAGACATTAGCATACATTGTGGTGATAACTCAAATTACACATCCTTAAAGTGCCTATAATGGATTACTAAGGTTATTTTCTATATTTAATCATTAATGGCATCTCTCTAATTTAGTTTATGCACTTATACACCTATAATCCTTATCTTTTCAATTTATTCAAATGTAATTGACTTACATTTTTTGGTACTTACTAATCCACCATAACATAGCTCGCTCATCATGATATAATTATTTGATATAAGCATGCTTCATTGATCCTCATAAACACACGCACACACACATGTTCACATATTATCACATTTGTGCATATGCATACATATGAACATGCATTAACATACTCAAATGGATTTACTTTAAATTCTCAAGTCATTATTACATTTATGAGATTCAAGACAGTTTGAAGTTTCATATTAATTCATTTCTCATTCCCTATAATAGACAATAACATTTATATAAGAATATTTAAACATATAAATCTATCTATTATTTTAGCCATTGAGAGTAATTCCATTTATTCCTATATGATTCTATATTGATAATAATTATAGTCCCAAAAGGGATAAGAAGTGAGGATGGAATCCTATTCCTATTAGAAGTCCACTCTATTCGAATTATCCTGAAGATAGGAATTCAAATCCTACCAGGACTTCAAATATCCATTTATAAATAGGTATGATCTTCATATTTATCTTTTTAGATTATCCATTGATCTTTTTACTAACTTAAATATCAAAGTGGATTCACCAAGAACCTTATGATTTGGTTATTTTGTAAGTACACAATTAGTAGAGATTTATGGATCTATCATCAATTAGTGTGATGAGTATGGAAATTTTGTATTTCAAATTCTTTGCCAAGATGGATACTACAAATAACACTCAAGGAAATAATGAGGGAAATACTTCAACAATGCTTGTCGTCAAATTAGACAATGGAAAGGCTTCAAATACAACCCCTTTTAATTCAAATATGGCAGTACTTATAGCCATAAATAACCTAATAGTTGTCATACAACAACTTTAGACTAGTATGAACTACCTTATTGCACATTCAGGGAAGAAAAATTGAAGGAATAATACAGAATGGTAAGCTACATTAGTAAAACCTTTAAAGTAAGTAGAAAGAGAAGACTTAAGCTTTAACAGTGAATTTTATAAGACGAGTGTGGCAGCAATAAGTGAGGCAAACAAGGAAAAGCCCAAATCAAGCAAGGACAAATAAAAGACAAAAAAAAAAAGATAGAAGCAATTATAGAGAAAGAAAAAGTAGAGGAATCAAACCTTATTAGTTCCTCACTAGTAAAAGTTCTTATTGATGAACCTATACCACCAAAATTTAAGCTACTGCTGTTTGATAAATATGATGGCATTACCAACCCTAAGCATCAAGTAGCAAGTTTTAGAAAAAACTATTCTTTTGTAATCATTTAAAGATTTACTTTTATGCAAAGTCTCTCTGACAACTTTAAACGATTTAGCAAATGATTGGTTCGAAGATTTTCCTCCTTCATCAATATCATTTTTTAAACAATTGGAGACATTGTTTGTCATCAATTCTACTATTTAATTTCGGTCAAGAAGACCATAATAGACTTATAGAATGTCATCCAACAAAATTATCAGAATTTTAGGTAGGAGCATGGGTAGAAGAGTTGAATAATATACTATAGGTATACTGAACAAACCCTTAATCAGCTATAGAGAAAACTATTTTCTCTCTAGTATACAGCAATGAAGCCATTTTTCCTATCAATATCGGCATACTTATATTAGTTCTCAGAGATTTTGAGAAAAACAATGAAATCCTAAGAACAAATCTTAATCTTCTCAAGACAAAAAGAGAAGAGCCTAGCATCTAAATATTGCTATTCCCAAAGCACTTAAGAGGGGGTGAATTAAGTGTTCAAAACTTTTTCTAAACAAGAATGATTTATAAATAAAGAGATTTCTGGATAGATTTGATTAAAGCTTTTCTAGACAAATTATAGAAATCAAGTTTTCTAATAAACTTTAGAAATGAAGATTGAAAACTTCTTTTGAAAATATTTAGAGAAAATCTGTTAAAGCCAAAGTCTTTACTTTAAATAACTTCAACAATTTTTTGTTTAGAAAACCAATTTGAAGATTTTTTTTAAACTTAAGAAATCAAAGTTTTCAAAATAGAAATACAAACAAAATTAAGTAAAGTAGAGAAAAAGATGCTTTTATAAAGGATTTATAATAGTTTAACTACCCAATCCTATATCCACTCCTTAAGATAATACGCTTGTGAATTTCTCTCTACTTAACTCTTTTGTTTGGAAAGAGTTAAAACCACTTATAAGCTACCCACAATCTTTTTCCAAAGTAAAAGATTGCAAAACACTTGTTAAAATTTCCCATAAGGATCTAACACCTTAAACCTGAGATAAAATCTTTTACAAAGAATGTTTTCCTCACAAAGAATAATTACAACCCAAAAGCTATAACTGAACTTAAGAAAGGATGTGCAAAGAATGAAACGCAGCATGAAAGTATAGAAAATGGTTTAGAGCTTAGATCTCGTAGAGATAGAAGTTTTTTTTTAACACTTATCATACTTGTTCCTAAGTAAAAATAAGTCATATATATAGTTTTAAAACATTTATGGCCATTTATGAACAATACATAGCTGTTAGAGACAAACAATCACTTTAAAAAGTAATCATTATTTTATCCTTTAGTGAACCCTGACGATTTAGATCAACTATATTGAAATACTATTAGAAATACTGTCTAGATCAAAAACACTTGATCTAGGCAATTAATCTAAAGTCAGTTTTTAGACTGCCTCTAACCTATTTTCAAAAAGTCATTTTCAATTTAGACTTTTTATATAAAATCTTTTTATGCAAAATTGAATTACTTAATGCATAAGCGAGTGTCGGTTCCTTAAATTTAATTTTACAAAAATAATACTTAAGATCTTTAATTTTCTTGAAATTTCTTTAAATACAATCTTCACTTCCACTTGAATTTCTTTTCTCCAAGCAACTTCATTCCATAATTGAATATTTTAAAGTTCTTCACAAACAGTAGAGAAAGAACTAAAATTTTAAAGCATAAAAGAATAGATACCTAAAAATAAATTAAGGTTTAGTTATCATCAAAATAATTATTGTAGCCTTTTGAGCCAATAAAAGGCAACTTGTCGTCAAAGGATGGCTAGATACTTCAATCAAAAGGTAAAACCAAGAAGTTTCTCTATAGGAGACTTAGTTTTTAGAAAAGTGCTAGAGGTATGAACAATAATCGGAACAAGGAAATTACAATCGAACTGGAAAGACCCATATCAAATAGCCAAACAACTAGGTCTAAGCATATACTAATTGCTAAAAAATGGGCATGTCTTAGCTCAAACACGGAATGCAGATAACCTTAAGAAATATTATTAGTAATAGTTAATGTTAGTATGTGATCTTTGTTCCGACTACTTCTATATTTTTACTTAAAGTTTGAATTTTTTATTTAGATCACCTTTACATTTTTACTATGAAATTCTCTTTTTTTACTCTTTTCCTTCTTCATTTTTCTCAAATTTATCTTGCCTTTATTTCTCTATTAGCTTTTTATGAAGTTTATTATTCTCTTAAGAGAGCATGTTATTTTGAAAAGAGCAAATTTACAATCAAGATCAATTTTTATTAATAAAAAACAAAAATAGATGTACTTGAAAAAACTATAACTAAAAAATTAACTCAATTTTAGCGGACAACTCCATGTTCGCTCATTCCCCCAAGCCTTGGTTTGGATCTCTTACTGCTTAATCACCACCTTGAGATTCAGTGATGGTTGGTGAACCAGCCATTTCCGAACCAATTAGAGCCTTGCCTTCCTCATTAGGGAAAGTGCTCAAAACCATTCTAAAACTTGTCTAGTATATTGATTACTCAGAACGGAGACAAGTTTCTTTTAATTTTCCATGAGACAAGTGGAAAAAATCTCTATATATTGGTTCTCAACACTAGCAAGTTGATTCTCCAGCTCGGTTTGGTTAACTAGGTAGACAAGAAAGACATTTTCTCTTCAACCATACGTCGAGCTTTATCTCTCTCAGACCATTTAAAGCTCAAAGCTTCTTAATTCTTCTTAGCCTCCTCATGGTCTTGTGTCAATCTGGAAAAATGTTGGTTGAGGTTTTCAAAATCCTTTTTTAGCTAATTAGTGCGAGCGTTAGCAACTTTAAGCTCCTTTCAGAGGAATGAGCATGCTGCTAAATTGTGACTATACTGGTCAAGGCATGATGAAACAAAATAAATATCAAAAGGTGAGAAAGATTAAAATGCATTGAATTTCTAAAATAAAAGAGAGAAGCATACCTTATAGACACCAACGAAGCCTCTATCACTAAGTTGGTTAGCAATCACTTTTGTTAAGTCCTTGGTGTCCTTAGCCATAACTGAGCTCGTAGAAATACTCGGAGTGTATTCCTTTTAGGAGGAAAAAGTGTTCTTACTGAACTACTCCTTCAAGTAATGTCAGAGGTGTTGGTTTTTCTCCATTATACAAAATAGAAAAGTTAAAATTGTGAGAGAAACTCAAATAATTTAAAATTCATCCTCAACATTAAATCTAGCAGCGTTTCATGATTTACTATAAAAGATGATAGCAGATTCTTTCCGTGAGCTCTTCTCACCGGGTTGTTGCAAACCATAGTGATCCTCTTTAAGAAATACCTCTAAGGTAATCCACATAAGAAGTTTTTAGAAAAGATCAACTTATAGTTCCAGGTGCTAGTAGGAATTACAAGTGGATGAAGGAAGAAAAAGAAAACGAGTATTTTAATTGTTCTGTGTGAATATTCTATAACAAAATGTATCCTTATGGTGGCTGCTACAATAAGGCTTATTCATATCATACTTAAACCCTATTGAGGTTAGATTTTAACACTTGAAATCTGCCCTAAGTTAGGCCAGAATGGACCCATCAATTGGGCCCCTTTCTATTTTATGTGCATGAGCCTTTTAATAGGCTTATGTGCAATCTACTTTAACCTTAATTTCATTAATCCTATGTGGCACTCCTAGGCCCCATTTTGGATTAACAATTGATCTAATTTAAGGCCTTTTAAATATTTTAAAAGCCCATAAAAAATCAAATGCAAGAATAATTAAACATTGGACTTAACAAGGCCCAAGTCTAAAAACCTTGATTTTTTGGACTTTTTTTTGCAAGTGGGCCCCAAGCCCATTTGCTCATTTCTTCTTCTTAATTCATCTTCTAATAATATCTCATATCATTAGAACATTCAATCTCATTGAATCTTCCTCAAACTCAACCCTATGGGTTTCCAGAATAGCTTGGTAGTACACAATGAATTAGAGTCCTAGTCTAACTATGACTTTATATATTCAATCTTATTGAATCTATATTAATTCACTAATTGATGTATCACTTGTATACAAGTCAAGAAAGACATCTAGCCATACGTCATGACTACCCAAGTGCTGGAAAGTCAAGTGGTTTGACTTAACCCTTCCATATATAATTACAGTGTAATAAACTCCTTTCACCATCTTTTACCTCATTCAGTTCTGAGTATGGACTTATGTCAACTCATAGCTCAATTAAGTATGTCTAATTAAGCCTTAAACATATTGTTTTGATAATTTTACCTTTATTCCCAAAAATTCCCTTAGTGAATTCCATTCACATATAGCACTTTGCTCTGGCCAGAGATTTCTGAATATAGATTACTTATCAAAACTATGAGATAAACTCCCCATTGTAATCTGGGGTGGTGAATCCTTTATTGATTACTGCCCTATCTTCAAATATGTTATGCCATACCTAAGCACTTCACTATGTATACTTATTATTCAAAGAAAAAGCTTTAGATTCAAAGTATGTCACTCTATATTTAAGATAGTTAGTGATCTCAAGTTTAAGGATACTTGCACCACTGATATGATGAGATACTTTTACTGACATAGATTAAGTATCCACATAAAGATCTCATGATAGGTCTCGATGTACTTACTTCCCAAGTAAGTATCCACATGTTAACTCCAAGCATCTTTATGCTTACAGCTTGTGAGAACTACTACTTGATCCAATCAAGAAGTATAACATGTGTTGATCTTTCTGCATTAACAATGTCATATCTTGTTAATACTATGATATGGGAAATTTAGGTATATCACATTTGCATGCAATAAGAATCTCACATCATGAACACTTCATGATTTCCTTTGCACTGTGATTATATACCAGGGATAATATAGTTTAAGACATTGCAAATAATTAGAAGTAATATATAAAAGTACCATAATATAAAGAGAAATGCCTTATAATATGAATACATAAGGTTGAAATACATGAATACTACCTTATTACATGAGCTCTAGAGCATACTTCTAATAAGAGGTTTGGATAGTCTCAAGGAAGGATTGAAAGGATGTCGACCTCCTTTGTGACACCCTTTACCCGATCTAATCATCGAACTTGAATGAGAGGCAACACATACCTAAACTCTTACTTGTCCCAACTAATGTTACATAGAATCTTATGTCAACTTAAATCCATTTCTTAAACTATGCTTATACATGTGATGTTTTATAATTTCTCATTTAATCACAAATGATTAACGTGTACTAGTGAAGGTCATCAAGTTAAAAATCCTGTAGCACAACATCTATCCATTGGCACTATCCAAATAATAACCTGTAAAAACCACACTTCTACATCATAAAATTCTTATTTCACATCCTATGATCCTTCTTATCAACCCAAATTCTCCAACATCCACCATTGTCATCATTACACATAACTCAATCACATACAATGGTTTATCTACAAGGTAAATATATAAGTATAATTATACATCCAGATAGAATACTCATGTAGGTTACAAAACTATTACATACACTAGCTTAAGCCTACCCTCTTAAATTTATACATGAGTGCCCTTACATATGTATATACATCACATAATATATATAGGACATTATACCAAAATAAATTGCTGCTTTTATCTATACTGCTCAACAATTTGCTACCTACTACCTATGTATCACAAAATAACAATGTGCTAAGCATAAAGCTTAGTGGTGTATTTAATGAATCATACTTAAAATACATGTAAGGCATGCACAATAACAATGTAGTTCTTATGTATGGTGTGTGTGTAACAAGTGTGCAAACAATATCACAAAATCAATATAGAGAATTATAGCCACAGTAGTAAATATACTATTTTTTAATTATTATAAATTATTTTTATTTAATTACCTTTGTTTTTAATTAGAGTATTTATTCGTTTATTTTATACTCAACAAACATAAATTCCAATGTTGGATAACAAAATATTGGCCCATAAGGTCTCGCCAAGTGTGTAGTGGCCTCTCATTTTGGACCTCTCCCATAGCTGCACCTATAATATATATATGTGCAGTGGCTTTTTTGGACCTGACCCACTGTTGTACCAACAATGAGGTATGTATATATATCACGGGATATAAATATGTGCAGTGGCCCTTTCCGAACCTCGCCCGCTACTGCACCGGAAATGAAATGTGAATATAGCTAATAGACATCAATACGTGCAATAACCCTTTTTGAACCTCACTTACTACTGCACCAGTAACAAATATAAATGCCAAAGCATTCTAGTAGTTGCTAAACTTTCTTATTGACCAGTAAACCTATTCAGTCTAGGTCGTCTAGCTTATATGGGGTTTAAGTATTTTTCCTTTAGTTACAACTATATGTCATATGTTTTATGCACATGTTCATTCTTTACCACATCATATCCAAATATTTCCTTACAATCCAACTTGTTCATTCATAGTTTACCTTTCATATTGATTCATATCTTAAGTCTATAATTAAACTCATCACAAATAGCTTAGTAACATTCATGTCACCATAATTTAACCTTTATATATACTTAATTCATTTTCATAACATCTTATGCTTATTTAATGTTTCATTAGGTCACTAATTGCTCACCATTTTGCATAAGCACACACCTTACTACTATTTTTTAATTACACACATAAGTATGTACATATAGATTATAAGTGTAATGCCCTGAAAATCCCAACTTATGAATAATACTTCTCGAGATGAATAGTATTTTCTAGAACCCAAGTCACACTAATCTTACTGAATAGAAGTATTAGTTATAAAATAATTTTGGGTAAAATTTTGAATTAATCTAAAGTCATTTAAATGGTTAAAAATGACTATTAATATTTTACGGTAGTGTTACGTGAATATTGACCTAGTTTTAGCTAAACCGTAAAATATTCAATTTTTGCTCAGAAAATTTTAGGATCAATACAACCAGATACTTAAATATTTCAAATAGTTCATTGGCATTGGAATTAAAATTTTAAAATATCAAAAAGTATTTTTTCTAAAATCGAGAATTGATTAAAGTATGATTTTTATTTTAGTATTGGTCAATTTTTGAACACATATTTCTAGGGGTTGACAGATCTTGATGGAATGATTTTATAGGATGATTAGAGTGTGGATTAAGGATTATTATGATGTTAGAATAATTAAGAGAAAGAAGAGGAAAAATTATGGCTATTAGATTTTAGTTTAATCTAATCTTAGCCTTCCATTTATTTGACCAAGGTCAAAGTTAAGTGGGCTATATCTATGGTGCTCAAAGAGTGAATAGTGGCTACCTAACCCTTCTCTTCTTCCTCCTTTATGCCGATGCCATTAATGCCCTTCCAAGCTTTCCTTTTTCTTTTATTTCTTTAATCCACCATAACATCCTGACATCTAAGGCATCATTCCATCCCTTCATCATCCTAGAGTTCATTAGAAATGGAAAATTGAGAAAAGATTGAGAGATTTTAAAGATATAAAGCATGAGTGAATAGTACCTAATTTTTTATATAGATGTTTTTCTTTGAGTTTTATATTTTTTTCTATGAGCCTTGGGTGCCTAAGAACACATATTTGTAGTTAGATTGATTTTTAGAGGTGTGTATGATTTTTGGTGATTTTTCTAAAATCTTACCTATTATGTGTATGTAAAGAAAGTGGAGCCAAGTAAAGGAAAAGGGAAAGACAAAGTTTGATCAAGTCGTTGGGTGTATTTTAACCTCAATTATAAGTGTATTCATGTTGGCATGTGTTATATGTGATTAATCTTTATGTTCAAGTGTGTATGTGAATAGGAATTTAATGCTTGTTATGTTAAATGGCATGTTAGGCATACAATAAATGATAACTAAGTGGTGAAAATGTGATGGCTATATGTGTTCATTGTGCTGGCCAAATGATAGAACAAGTGACATGTGTGATATATTGAAGAGGATTTGTGTAAATGTGTTGAATTAATGATATGTTGTTATGAGTAATGTTATAATGAGATTTTGGTATGTAAAGCGTCATTACCAAGTGAGGCCAAATGCCTCTAGGTTGAGGATGTGTCATGAGTTATGCTTAGGAATATTATAATTAGCATTTTGATGAATATATGATATATGGTAGTGTTGATGGTATTTTATGACTCGGCCAAAATGACTCTTAAGTGTTGCTTGAATTGAGTGATATGAGTATGTAATATAAGGTGTAGTAAATAAATGGTCATAAATGATGTTTGAATGAAGATGTAATGTTATATGGTTAAAAACTAAGTTACATGATAAAAATAAGCTTATTTATAGATATGTGACCATATGAAAGAGTATACATATACATGCCACTATAAATGATTAAGTTAGTCTTATGGAAGTTCTATGAGATGTAATGAATGATGATATGTTATATTTTATAATTTCATATTTATGCACATATTAGTCTTACATGTAAAGTATGATGGAAGTAAAATGTATGGAGATGTTTATGTCATGTTAAGGGCTATGATAGTCCATTTAAGATTTTATAGCCAATTAAGTATTTTTGTATCCTTATACTTATTGTATATGTTTCATTTGGGTGCATATATATGAAAAAGAAAGTATGGCCGAATGGTCATCAAGGGATATAGATGATGATATTCCATTAACATGTGATGAATAAGTTTTTAATGTGAATATAATGGCATGTACAATGCATATTTAGTGTTAAGGTTTGTATATGGCCTAAATAAGTAAAATCATGTGATGAGCTTATTATTGAACTAGAGTAACAAATATGAGTTATATGAGGTTTAATCATATATGGAAACATGAGTGATATTGTATTCTCATGATTGTGATAATGTATGTGCATAAACATATAGATGTTAGAATTAAGGCATGATGGATTAAAAACTACTTAAGAATACAAAATTTAATTTATAATGGTAATGCCCCATACAATTAGACAACCTAGATTTAATAAGTTAACCAGTTAGCTAGGGAGTTATAACAATTGCTAAGGTACCCACAGGTACTTCATTTGGCCTATAGGCAAACATATGACCTTCGGGTCCTAGATATGACCTATGGTTTGTAGCATGATCTACAATCGATATGGCCTATGGGTCCAGTTAGTCCCATTATCTAGTTTTGAATAGTTGTCTTTTAGGTATAGGCATAAAATGATTAAATTAACCTAAAGATTCAAATTGGTGGAACTAAATAGAATTTACATGTATGTTAAATAGTGAGCTTATTGATAATGTTTTAAAAATGTAACTATGTATAAATGGTCAATTATGTTCATTATGGAATGATGAACGTACATGAATAATCTTTTTAATTTATTACTAATGATTGCTTTAATGCTTATATATACATATGATGAGTTATGTATGATCATGATATAAGATAAATGATATGCAATTAATGTTTTTGCATGAAATATATGTGAGCATACATATGCTAAAGTGAATACATCACTAAGCATTTGTTTAATGCATTGTTTTATTTTGTGATGCTTAAATTAAGGAAAAAAGCATATTAGAGTCAAATCCTTAATATCAGAAGACTAATTAAGAGAGAAGAATTCTTTTGGTATATTTTGTTTTCTTCAGTATGATAATGTGATGTATTTGCATATTAGCACTCTTGTGTAATTAAGGAATTAGCCTTAATGTATGCTTTAAATGTATTTTTGTAACTTCTAAATATTTTATAACAAAATGCTTATAAAAGTATGATTGTTAAAGCATGATTTGCATAATTTTCTTTCATTAAGCATATGTGATGAGATGTTAAAAATTGATATTGAGTTTTGAGCTTGTTAAGTTGAATTGGAGGATCAGATGGACCCTAATGTGGCTGCAGTGTGATTGAATGGTTTAAAAGTGTTATTTTTATATAGGTCACTATTTAGGATAATACTTGGTACAGCCGTCATACTGCCAAAATTTTGGCACGAGGACCTTAATAGTATACCTTATAAAATGGTTTTTGAAAATCCATATTTTTATAACTATTGACATGCCAATTTATGTTTTAATCTCAAACAATAAAGTTTTAATTAATAAAGGTTTTCTACATAAGTTTGGATATCGGTTTGTGTGCCATTCCTTATTCGGATCTGATGATCAGATCGGGTAAGGGATGTCGCAATAAAGTTTCATCTTAAATTCCATTACATGAACTCATGTACCCTAATGGCCTATACATGCATACCATTCAACCACATGAGGTTAATGGTTTCTAGTTCTAATCCATGGAATTTTAAAAATTGATGTAGTTATATTACACATTACATCACTATGTATACCATACCAAGCCACAATTAACCATTATACCTCTATACCCCACATTCGGCCATAATGTTCCTAAGTCCCTAATCGATGTGTTTTAATGTAATTCTTGTTTA
>CANXYI011684330.1:0-12938 GCA_948208565.1 Hura crepitans
TCCTTACCCTATTACACATAATTGCATCCTCAGCCTATCTTATTCTGCATGAATTTATTTCATAAATCTTTCTTCACTTTATTAGTCAATTGGGTCACCCAAGACAAGAATTCCATGCCTTATAATTCATTCTTTATATAATTTAAATTCCATTATTTATTATAGCATTTTCCTTATGTATATTTATCAACCATTCACTCTAAGTCTCATAAACACACTAACAGTCCTTTTAGCCACCTTAGCCTAATCTATCTCAATTTCTTATTTCTTCAAACCAAGTGTTTAAAGCATATTACACCTTTTTGTTAGAACCAACCATGCATAAATTACCATTAAACTACACCTATATATATTTAATTACCTTAAGCCTACCATTTGGCCATTTGGAGTTCATCACCATACACCACACTTTTCTTCCCTCTTCCACCTCATTTAGGTTTTAAATATTATATGCATATCATTCCTAGCTATTTCTCATGCAACCACATGCCATGACATATAAACATACACTTTCCATACACATATACACACGTCTGGTTTACATAATTTAAATAAATCAAGTGCACAAATCATTAAATCCACTTACAATGCTTCCCAAAACACCTCTAAAATGATCCTCAAGCCTTGTCTTCCTTTCTTTCTACCACCTCTCCTTCTTTCTCTACAAATATATACCATTTCCATTAATAAAAATTCTACAAATATCCAAATGTAATTTATGCTCACATATATCTTATATAACCAAAATCTCATTTTAACAAAAAAAATAAGAAATAGAAATTGCCATTAATTCTTACCTCAATCACTATTTAGGCCATCTCAAAGCTATTTTACACCAGAATAGAGATAAGTGGAGTGTGAAGGCAATTTATGTGTCTTTAAGTGAGAGAATTATGGTGTTTTAATGGTATAAGTGATGAAATAAATCTAGGGTTATAAGAGGTAAGGGTGGAATTGGTTGAAAGGGAAAGGACGAAAAAGAAGGATGTTTTAAATGGTCGAAGGTCCTCCCTTATATAGGAAATGGAAGGTTGGATTTGTGCCACATGTCAAATGGATGGTTGAGATTTATTTTAAGCAAATTTATTTTTCAAAAATTAATATTTCATGCCACAAATCTCAAAATATTTAGCTAATGGCTCTAAAAATCAACAAAATTAGTAGTTTAATTATCTTCGAAAAATAAAAATTTTTTGAGGAAAAATTATTTTTTCAACTGAAGGTGTCATAAATTAATTTCATTTTATTACTTCCCAATCTCAGAAAATTCCAAATCCAATTCCATTGGCTTAGTTAGAATTTTTTACCATGAAGTCATGCTATTTTTCAAAATTTTCTGAGCACTTTTAAAATAATTTATTGTTCAGCTTTAATTGAGTCACTATTCATATAACATTGGTAAGCAAACTTTACAGTCAATTTTAACCCCTTAAATGACTTTAATTTTGTCCCAAATTTCACCTGTAATTATGTTATAATTAATACTATCATTCTATAGCCTTAGTTTATCCTAGGTTCCTGATAGTACTATTCAATATTCAGGTAGCCCTATTTAAAATATCAAAAAATTATAGGTGTTACAATGCTTCCCATCTAAAAATAATTTTATCCTCAAAATTACTTGGACTAAATAGATGAGGATATTAAGCTCTCATCTACTCTTCACTTTCCCATGTGGCCTTTTTAGCTTTATGGTGCCTCTATAATACCTTTACTAATGGGATTGTCTTATTTATCAGCTCTTTAACCTCATGAGTAAGAATTTGTATTAGCTTTTCTTCATAGGTAAGGTCAAGTTGCACTATTATCTCATCTACTTGTAATATATGCAAAGGGTCTGATTGTATCATCTCAGCATCGACATATGGAACACATTGTGAATCTGTTGTAATTCTAGAGGCAAGGCTAATCGATAGGTTACTAGCCCTACACGTTCTATAATCTCATAAGGGCTAATAAACCTAAGGCTTAACTTGCCCTTCTTACTAAATCAAAGCACATTTTTCCATGTTGACACCTTACAGAATACTTTCTCTTTGACCTCAAATTTAATGTCCATCCGCTTTAAATCTCTATAGGATTTCTATCTATCTATGACTGCCTTCAATCGGTCTTTAATGATCTTTACTTTTTTTCTTTGGTATCTCTAATGAAGTTTGATCCTATTAGTTTACTTTCACTTATCTCACTCTAGCATAAGGGAATTCTAAACTTTCTCCCATATAGGGCCTTATATGGTGCCATGCCTAAACTGGCTTGGTGGCTATTGTTATATGCAAACTCTACCAAAGGCAAATAGTGATCCTAACTCCCTTTGAATTCAATTGCACAATTACATAACATATCCTCGAGTATCTAAATGTCCTATTCTATATGCCTATCTATTTATGGATGGAATGATATGCTAAAAGTCAATTGAGTACCCGAGGCTTTATGTAATTTCTACTAAAATCTCAAATTGAATCTTAGGTCTTGATTTGAAATAATAGAAACTGGCACTCCATAGAGTCTCACAATCCTATTAATCTATAGTTGGGCTAGTTTCTCTCAGGAATAATCCATCTTCATATGAATAAAGTGGGCTATCTTTGTCAATCTATCAATTATCACCCACATAGCACCATATTTATTCCTGGTCATAGGTAAGCCCATCACGAAATCTATTGTCACCTATTCCCATTTTTATTCTAGAATTTTTACAAGGTGAAGCAATCTAGAAGAAACCTGATGTTCTGCTTTTACTTGCTAGCATATTAGGCATTTTGTCACATATTTAGTCACATCTTTCTTCATTCTTAGCTACTAGTAGTAAAGCTTCAAATCTAGGTATGTAACACCCGTAAAACCTAGCTTCATGAATAGTATTTTTTGGGTTATAAATTGGATCTAAAGTAGTAGGCCCCACTAAGTTGATCTAGATAGGGGGTAGCAAACATGAAACTTTAAACAACAAAATAAGGCCCAAAATAAAAAAAATTAAAAATAGCCACTAAACTAGAAAATTCTTTTACATTGATATCTAGTGGAATATAGCCTTAGTTTAGGTTAGGATATGCCCAGACTAACCTAAAAATATCATACCGTAAAGGTCATAAATTTTAAAAAGTCCAATTGTGAAGGAATTATAATTTTCTAACATCGATAAGTATTTTTACAGAATTTCTTATTTACACGATTTAAAAAATTAAGCGTGTTTCCTTTGTCTTTTTGGCATGAGCTTTGAGGAGGCCTTTAAATGTAATATTCTATAATTTTTGGTGTTTTAAGAAGTATTTTTGGTGATCAAGAAGTTTAAGAATAATTTTTAAAAGATATAAAGAAAACTAAGAGAAATATGGACTGTTGGATCATAATTTGTATAAATCATGGTCGTCCATGCATTTAATATACAAAATGATCTCGCATGTACTTGTTACACCAAATCACACATATCATATTCAATGTCCCTTCATCTTGGCCGATGCCAGCTCCCATAAGAAGCATCAACCATTTTTCTTTCAACTTACACCAAAAATCAACCCAAAACCCCTGAATATTATACTAAAAATGCTCTTCATCGCTTCTAATTTCCTATTCTCGTGATTATTTCAAGAGAAAAGCAAGGTTTTATGGGAAAATAGGAGAATTAAGGGTTAGAGTTTTGAAACCCAAAGTCAAGGTAAACATATTTTTGGGGTTATGATATTTTTCTATGATAATACAGGTGCCCAAAATTATGATACATGTGTTATTTTTGAGTTTTGATTTGTGTATAATTTTCTATGAATTTTTCTAATTATTTACATATAATGGAACTTAGAGAAAGAAGGAGAAAGGCTTTTCAAAGGTAAAGAAAAGTAGTAAAGTGGTATTTGGGACATCAAAAAATAGCTCTATAAGTGTATTGAGTAAAATATGTGAACACATTTCATGTTTGTGCATTTTTAGCTTAGAAACCTATTATGGAAGTGTTAGTTTTAGTGGTTTAAATTGTTCTAAAATTATTATGATGGCATTATAAGGTTTAATTATATTAATTAAGTTAAAATAATGATTAAATGATGATTAGATTAGTGTATGGTTAAGTTGTACACTTAGTAATATAATATGTAATAAAAAGGTAAAATGGTAATTTTTGTCATTATGTGTAATTTGTGTGTAAATGTGCTACATTTGCATAATTAATCATATTAGAATAGCGTTTGATGATTAAGAATGTATTTTTATGGAAATGTGGTACATTATGAGTATGTATGTGTGTTATGCATGTTGCATGCATATGTGTGGTATATGCGAGATATAATGCAATATAAGTTATAATGTTCATATAATTGACATGTCATTTATGATTGTGGTAAGTAAACTCTCAAATGAGAATTTTGTGTGGAATATAATGGTACCATTAAGGCAAAGAAAAACATAGATGTGATTACGTGTCAAGTGATAAGAATATATAATGTAAATCATATAATGTAAAATGTTGAAGCCCGTATATGCTAGACAACTAACTAGATAGGTTGACTAGTCAACTAAGGAATTAGCAGTTTTAGATATTTGGTATCATTTTTATGTAGGTGCAACTGTTGTTAGGTCAATTTGGGCCACCACATATATACATGTCATATATTGCTATAATCCATTATACATTGATATATTATTATTATTATTTTGGTAGGTACAACCGTGAGAAGGTCTGTCATAACCACTGAACTTATAATCATATAGGTGTAGTTGCAGTGGAGCTTTGTCAGGATCACTACACAATCACTTATAACCTATTATGTAAGTGTAGTAGCTGTTAGGTCTAAAATGTGGGCCACTTCACACCATGATCCCGATGTCCAATATTAGGATTCATGTTTATCAAATATGGGCTAATCATTTGGCAAATCAATTGGTTAATTAAGAACCTAAAATTATGTGTATTATAAAATGAATAAAGAACTTGATATATGTAAAATGAGTTGGCATGTAATATGTTTGGAATAAGGTGGTGCGACAAGCATATTAGGTAAACAATGTGCATCATAATGTGTGTGTGCAGTTGGTATGTCATGACTTTATGATAATGCATACTTAATATGCATTTATGTGTAATCATATTTTATTGAATAGACCACTAAGCTTTATGCTTATACATCATGTTTTCAATGCATAAGTTGTATATAGATAACCTCAGACAGCCTCAACAGCAACAGTATAGTGCAAGGAAAATTTTATCAAGTGATTTGGTATATTTTTGGATATATAGTGTGATGTAATATTATTAGTAGTTGGCATTCATATGTAAGCATGTCAAGACTAGAGTTTTATGTTATGGTATGTTGGAATGTAAACATATTATACATGTTACGTTTTTATGGTTTGCATAAAGTGTATGGATGTGTTTGTATGATATGATATGTCCATTTGGGAGATTAAGTTAAGACGAGGACTAGAAGGGTCTAGGATGTTAGAGAATGATTAAGATATATAGAAGTGTTGTTTTTTGCAAGTTTTATTTTAGGATATATCCATATGTAGCCATTATGTTGTCAAAATTTTGCTGGAATGAGACAGTTACGATAATATATGTAGTTTCATAAAAAAAGGGTTTAAAAAGATAATGGTTAAGATAATATAAGTTGGTTTTTATGTCATCTCTTATTCGAACTAGTAATGGTTTAGGTAGGAGGTATCACAATGTGGCATCCCTTGTTTGGACTCACTTATTGGGTTGAGGGAGGGGTGTTTTAAGGTACATCTTCGTGCTCCACTTATGTATAGCATAAGGGACCTCATAAGCTTCTTGCAATATCTACTTCTTGATTTTTTCTACATCTGGCACACATAGTTAATCATGATAATATAGGCACCCATTTGTCTTGATCTCAAATTCTAGAACCTTCATATCTTTAACTTGACTCATTATTTGTATAAGCCATTCATCTTGCATACATGCTTTTTTCACCTGCTAAATCAAGCTAGGTTTCACTTGGAGTTCAACTAAGAGGATTCCATTATTTGCACAGTGGAACTAGGCATTAATTACTCTCATGATTGCTATAAATTTCTAATTTAGGGTATCTGCCACCATATTTGCCTTTCTTGGATTGTAGTCAATTAAATAGTCATAATCCTTTATTAGCTCTAGCCATCGCTGTTGTCTCAAGTTCAATTATTTTTGAGTGGTGAGGTACTTAAGGCTTCTATGATCAGTATAGACATAACATTTCTCACCATACAAGTAATGTCTTTATATCTTCAAGAAAAAGATAATGGCAACCAGCTCTAAGTCATGTGTAGGATGGTTTCTTTCATGAGATTTCAACTGTTGAGAGGCATATGCCACTACTTTCCCTTTTTGCATCAACACACACCTATACCCATTGTGGGAGGCATCACTATAGATAACAAAATTTTTTCCCTGTTCAGTTTGGATGAGAATAAGTGCTTCAGTCAACATAGCTTTTAGATTATCAAAACTGGCATGACATTTATTATCCCATGTGAACTTCACATCCTTCTACAGTAGTCTTGTCATTGGAGTTGTGATCATAGAGAAACCCTTTACAAACCTCTTCTAATAATTGGCCAATCTTAGGAAGCTTCAAACTTTAATCATGTTCATATATGGTCTGATAGGCTTAGAAAACCCATTTACAAACACTTTATGAACAAATGCCTATTCATATATATCACATCCATGTTTTATATACAAATATAGTAGCTCCTAAGCATGCTAACCCATACCTATAGAATTTACATGAGTACCATTACTTAAAAAAACAACTTTATTTACCCTTTAACACTTATATTGCTACATTGCACGATCACTGAGGCTAGTTTGCTTATCCTTGCTACTTGTACACCACAACACAAGTATGCTGAGTATAAAAATCAATGGTGAATTTAAACCATTTAAAACATGCCACATGTATTAACACACACAAGCAAACGTAAAATAATGGTCTAGATGTAGTGTGTGGGTGTTATGCTAGGTGACTAATGTTATACATGTGATATGCCATAATTACTTCAAAATTACCAAAATGCCATTGTGTTTTATTTATTAAATTTATCATCATAAGTTATCATCAATTATTCAAGACTTGTATTTTAGTTTACTTTAATTCCATTTCATAGGCTTGACTATATAAAAGGCACTTATAGACATTAGACTAAGAAGGAACATAAAAAGTGTACCGTGGCCCACATTTTGGACCCCAACCATTGCACTGACCTAATATAGCCATAGGGATCAGTTTATAGGAACCTCCCAAAGGGAAAAATAATGAGCAACTATGCTTTGGGATTAGTCCTTAGACCTCCCAATGGCAACTTATCATGTCAAATTATTCATCTAAGTATGCCCAGCAAACTAGTGCAGTGGCCCCTCTAAGGGCCTTCATCGCTGCATCGGCATACTCTAATATATAGACAATGATGCTAGTAATATAGTGGTCCTCCATATAGACTAGTGCAGTGGCTCAATTACAAACCTCGACTACTGCATTGGCCTAATCTAATAAATAGATAGTCTAGCGGTTGCTAATCTTTAAATTGACCAGTCAACCTATCTACTAGATGTCTAACTAAGAGGCCATTTAACTTCATTTTAACTTTATTTCTTTACTGATCATCTTTTTATTATATTTCTAGTTGAAAAATAAACAATTATAATTTTTATCAAACAGTCAATTTTTGACTTGGATAGTTACGTGTCATTTTTAGCTTTACTGGACAATTAAAGATCAATCTTTTGAAATATTTTATGGCACTATCTTAAGCATAATTAAAGGCATATTAAATCTAGTCTAGTCAATTATTTTGGCTTAATTATATACATGCTAAGTATTCATTTTAAATATAATCCCAAAATTTATTTTTAATGGGATAGCTATAGGTCAATTTCCTATTTTGCAGTGACCATTTTAGGCCCTTTTCAAGCCATATTTCAGTGCCAATTGCACTCATTACCATACATTTTCATAGGCCTAAAGCCAAGCCCAAATATATATATCAAATAGCCATAAAAGTGGCTTCTATTCCATGTGATATAAACATTACAAGTCAGACCAATTTAAGGTACTATTTTCATGCCAAAACTAGTCCATTTAAGGTCACTTTTATCAAGTTATCACAAGCCAAATTCAAGTTCATTTTTTTTAACCCTTTTCTAACATTAAAAAGGTATCCCATATTACATTCATTTCATGTCTTACTACTCATGCATATTCACCTAGGTCATGCCATATAAGCATTACCAAATCCATGCCAAATGTGTCATGCCATGTTACACACATATACATGTTATGCCTTACCTTATTTTCATTTCATTTATCCTTGCATACCTCTCGGCCAATGCCTCTAAATGGCTATGTACATGCTTTCAATCACATTCAAGCACACATACACATATTTTAACATCACACAAGTAAGCTCATGCACACATAATGCCATTGCCATGTAAACTAGGCCATTTCACATTTTGAACATGCCTTGGCCACACCTAGTACACACACACAAGCCTTATTTACCAATTTCTTCACTTACACATAAAATGCCATCACATATAAGTCAAATTCCATACAATATGCCAAGCATACATGCCATACACCCAACCTACACATCAAAGCACCTTTCGACCTAATGAAACCTCACATTAATACTCATAATTCTTACAATATACACATATAATTCATGCATCTTTCATATCCCATACCTTAGAAGTCACGCCAAAATTGCTTTAACAAGCCTTGTACATATCACACATAACCTACATACCTTTTGGCCAAGTGGGAAACTCACCCTTCCATGCACTATATTCATCAAATCACTATTTTAAGCATGCATTCCATATATAATTAACAAAAGTACATGCCTAATTTGCCATTGCACATAGTTTAGCTAAGGTTACCACTATTTCCATACAAGACTTCTATACCTATCACACTTGAAATTCAATGACCATGTTTTGAAAGCCTTAAATTCACATACCTTACTACTAAAGGAGATGAATTCTTAACTTTAAGCTTGAAAGAAACCAAAGCACACCTTAATATCCCTTTTCTTCCATTCATATCGTCCTCCCTTCAAATTTCTATGAAAAGTCATACAAGTCCCCAAATCAAATTCCAAGCATACAAGAATTCTTAGAATCACCAAATCCTCTAGGAAACAAATTAAAAAGGTTGAATTACTTATACATAAGAAGTTACCCTTTTAGCCCCTTTTCATGTACACTGGCTACACTTTGAATTTTTTTATAAATTTAGGAACTCTTATGGCTTACAACTCTTTCACAAATCAATTCACAGCATAATTAGTGGATTTTTGGTAGCAATTAGGAAGAGAAAAGCTTACTAATAGGAGGAAAAATGGTTAAAACAAAGTGAAAATGGAATTAGGACAAAAAGAGGAGGAAGAAATGAAAATGGGTGGGTGGTGCAGGTAAGTGGCCAAGTCGGTAGCTAGGTGTCACTTTGAGCCTTTTTATAGTGGCTGAGGTGGCATTGGTGGGGTTACGTGACACCTGAGCATCCCAAAATTGCTCGGTTTCGATAGAAAATTTGAGGAATTTTTAAAAATCACACAGACCTCCAAAAATCATTACATTTGTTTTAAAAATCCTTGATTAGTCCTATTTAAAGGCTCGTAAAATTTCACTGCCAAATTTCATCGATAGGATAGTTAACAAACAGCCTCAATTTACGTGCAAAACCTTGAAATTAAGAAAATTGGCAAATGACCTCAAAATTCAAAAATTCTCTCACCAATGGATTCAGGGAAATTTTTGACCTTCAAGGTATGGATTTTTTAGGTCTATCTGGGCACATCTTGGGTCATTCCTTGCTCAACTCCATTTGAGCCTACAGTCCACTAGATTACATCCTAAAATAATTTATTGGTTCTACTAAATCTTTAAATTAAGTTAATTTCATCATTTTAAGGCCCCTCAATGTTTCATGACTAGTACCTCTACCTCAAGCCTCATAAAGGTGACTCAACACTCTAGGAACACTTTTTCGGCCTCATTGGTACTGTCCATAAAGCTTTGACTTACAGGCATTACAATTCTTCCCTTCTTAAGAAATTTCATCCTTGAAATTACTTAGAGTGAATAAGTATGGATACTGAGCCATCATCTACTTTTCAGGCTCTTACATAGCTTATTCTATATTATGATGCCTCCAAAGGACTTTAACCAAAGGAATGGCTTTTTTCCTCAACTGCTTCACCTCTCTAGCTATATCTACATTGATTTTTCTTCATAGGTCAAGTTTAGCTACATTTTAACATCTGTTGTTGGAAATATATGGGAGGGATCTTATCTATATCGCTTTAGCATTAAGACTTGAAACACATAATGAATCTAGGACAATTCAAATGGTAAAGCTAGCCTGAATGCTAGAGTTCCCACTCTTTCTGTGATTTCATATGGTCCAATGAATCCGGGGCTTAGCTTTCCCTTTTTCTAAGGAATGTTAAACCTATACTCTTATACCACTAAATGTGAAACCTTCTACCAGATTCCTAAAGAAACTCTACAGGCGATGCACTTCTCGCCAGGTCACACATCCTAGAATTTCACTAAAGGTAGACTCCTTAACACTTATGGACTATTCTAGAACTCTATCAGTTATTACTTAGATTTCCTATCTAATCCTTAATCATGTTCATATATAGTCTAATAGACATAGAAAATCTATTTAAAGACGCTTACAAGTTATAAAAAATTAGGCAACATAATGGCTACCCGAGTGATATACCAAATTTTTTTGACCTATTAAAAGCACTTTTATAGGCAATCATTCCATTCAACCTCTATCTAGACCCATCTGGTTCCCCAGTCAACATCATCGCACATTAAACATATATCAGAATCAGACACACATAAGGCCTCAAGCCTGTAATTATTAAAACCTCAAGCAGCCCAAATGAACAAACACCTATTGATATACATCACATCTATGTTTTATATACAGACATAGCAACTCCTTAGCATGCTGACAATACCTATAAAATTTACATGAGTGCCACTACTAAAAAAAATAACTCTATTTACCCTTTAACTCTTGTATTGCTACACTGTAGATCACTGAGGCTTGCCTGCTTATCCTTTCTACCTACACACCATAACATAGGTATGCTAAGTATAAAACTCTGTGGTGAATTTAAACCATTTAAAACACGCCACATGCATTAACACACACAAGCAAATATAAAACAATGGTCTAGATGTAGTGTGTAAGTGTTATGCCAGGTGACTAATGTTATTCAAGTGATTTGCCATGTTTACTTTAAAATTACCAAAATGCCACTATATTTTATTTATTAAATTTATAAACATAAGTTAACATTAATTATTCTAGACTTGTATTTTACTTTACTTTAATTCCATTTCATAGGCTTGACTAGATAGACGACACTTACAAACATTAGACTAAGAGGGAATTAAAAAAGTGTGCAGTAGCCCACATTTTAGACCTCAACCGCTGCACTAGCCTAATATAGCCATAGGGATCAGTTCATAAGAACCTCCCAAAGGGCAAAATAATGAGCAATGGTGTATAGGATCAATCCATAAACCTCTTAATAACAACTTATCATGTTAAATTATTCATCCAGGTCTACCTAGTGAACTAGTGCAGTGGCCCCTCTAAGGACCTTCGCCACTGCATCAGCATAGTCTAATATGCAGACAATAATGGTAACAATATAGTGGTTTACCCCATAAACTAGTGCAGTGGCTCAATTATAAACCTCATCCACTACACGGCCCAGTCTAATAAATAGATAGTCTAGCAACTGCTAATCCCTAAGTTGACCGATTAACCCATCTAGTGGGTGTCTAACTAAGGGGCCATTTAACTTCATTTTAAGTTTACTTCTTTACTGATCATCTTTTTATAATATTCTTAGTTGAAAAATAGATAGTTATAATTTTTATCAGATAGTCAATTTTTTACCTAGATAGTTATAGGTTATTTTTAGCTATATCGGATAATTACGGGTCAATTTTTTGAAATATTTTAAGGCACTATCTTAAGAATAATTAAAGGCATATTAAATCTAGTATAGTCCATTATTTTGGCTCAATTATAAACATGCTAAGCAATCATTTTAAACATAGTTCAAAATTTTATTTTTAACAAGACAATTATAAGTCAGTTTCCAGTTTTGTGGTAACCATTTTAGGTTCATTTTAAGCCCTTTTCAAGCCATCTTTTAGTGCCAATTGCACTAATGACCATACATTTTTATAGGCCTAAAGCCAAGCTCAAATATATATATATCAAATAGCCATAAAAGTGGCTTCCATTCTATGTCATATAAACATTACAAGTTGGGCCAATTTAAGGTACTACTTTCATGCCAAAACTAGTCAATTTAAGGTCACTTTTATCAAGTTATCACAAGCCAAATTCAAGTTCATTTTTTCAACCCTTTTCTAATCTTAAAATGGTATATCCCATATTACATTCATTTTATGTCTTACTATTCATTCATACTCACCTAGGTCATGTCATATAAACATTGCCAAATCCATGCCAAATGTGTCATGCCATGTTACACACATATATATGTTATGCCTTACCTCATTTTCACGTCATTTATTCTTGCATACCTCTTGGCCAAAGCCTCAAAATGGCCATGTACATGCTTTTAATCACATTTAAGCACACATACACATATTTTGACATTACACAAGCAAGCTCACACACATACAATGCCATTGCCATGTAAACTAGGCCATTTCACATCTTGAACATGCCTCGACCACACCTAGTACACACACACACAAGCCTTATTTACCAATTTCTTCACCTACACCTAAAATGCCACCATATACAAGTCAAATTCCATACAATATGCCAAGCATACATGACATATGCCTGACCTACACATCAAAGCACCTCTCGGCCTAATGAAGCCTTACATCAATCCTCATAATTCTTACAATATACACATATAAT
>CANXYI011684336.1:0-10312 GCA_948208565.1 Hura crepitans
GTAAGTAGATAACATGTATCATTCCATGCAATATTATCATGCCTTGTCATGCAAGTAACTCTTTTATACTATCTATGGTCAATTTATTTCTAGACAGGTTATATAGTGGTCATTAAATTACATCTCATTCAGGCCTATGATATACATACTACACTTTAAGAAACTAGATAGCAGGATACTCACTATGTTATGGCCCATATATTAGGCCTCGGTAGCTGCACCTACCTAGTTCGATAGTAGGGATCAGTCTATAGACCTCCTAATAACAGACTGGCAAATAGCAGGGATTAGTCCATAGACTTTTCAATATTTACAAGTGGGATAACATGAATCAGCCTTGTGGGACCTCCCAATACCTCGAGTTAACATCCCCAAAACAATATGGGTAGATAGCAAGGATCAGCCTCATGGGACCTCCCAATATCCATATAAAGCCAATGGTTAGTAGGGATCAACCTAGATGGGCCCCCCAATACCTGAGTGTGCAAGGTTCAACCTCAAAACCTCGGTTATTGCACCCACCATCACCTCAAACAACAGTGGCCCTAAAAGGCCCAACCTACCTAGTAGCTGATAATTCCCTAGTTGACCGGTCAACCCATCCAATGGGTGTCTAACTGATAGGCCAAGTTATTATTCATCTTTTCAATATTTAACTATTGCTCAACTCTTGTCTAGTTTCATCTTAGTAATAACTTATACATGTATCTCTACTGCATTTATACCTTTTATTCACTTTAGGTCAATTTTCATAAAATCACTATTCATATGGTTATTTTCACTTAAGTTACTATTCATTTGGTCATTTTTGTGTAAGTTACTATTCATTTAGTCATTTTCTACCATTATGAATTCCATGTCTCTAGTTCATACTAGCCATGAATTCATTATATCCCTAACCAGTATGTTTTTAGATCATCATAACTCTAACCATCATTCTTATGCCATTAAGTGCACACATACCATCACAATTTCAAGTAACACAATTATATGTCACTACTTATACTTCTCATTTACATTTCTACTATAATTTAGACTTTATTTACATCTTAATGCCACACTTTCCATGCCATATACACATACACATATGACATGCACATGTTTTGGCCATGCACAACACACATATCTACACTTGGTAAAATTGATTTGGATTTAACTTACTACCTTACCCAATTAACTCCAAATTTTACTATAATGTAATCCTAGCGTTACCTCTATACCTATTATAAATACTATAATATTATGATCTATAACACCCCTTGTCCATTCTCAAAGGAAATAAACAAAGCATGTTACTTCCTATGGGTCACCCATCCTTAAATTAGCCTAGGGTTCATTCGTTTAACACTTATAGCATATTGAACATCTTTATCCTATCTTGACTGGCTAGTGTTTATTACTGTATAACCTTCTAACATTGCCTATTTTAGTTTGATAAAACACCAGTTTACATATGTTATCCACTTTATAGAAATTTAGATAGAATAATAGCTACCTGAGTGAAAAACCAAAAATTTTTCCTATTTAAAAAGCACTTTTATAAACATCACAGACTAAATCCTCAACTCTTGGACCCTTCTGGTCCTCCAAACCATCATTAATATTAGACACAAAGCAATCACAGGATCTTAAACCCATAATACTCAAACAACAATATATACCTACATTCTATCACAAATTCATACATATACTAGTCACACAGTTTATTCATCTAAGACTCATAAATAACTTTATAGTTATGTTCACCCTCTACCCAATCTATACATATACATGAGTGTTATACTATTATTGCTATCAAGATATCGAATATATACCTAAAAACTTATAGACTGCTACAATGCACATACTGAAGCTGAGTAGCTAACCCCCGATGCTAACCTGCGTATCGAAACATTGACACACTGAGTATAACTCAGTGGTAGAATTGACACAATAAATGCATGTCACAAGCCCAAATACAAACATAATGGCATATGCATAAGTAAGTAGACAACATGTATCATTGCATGCAATATTATCAAGCTTTGTCATGCAAGTAACTCTTTTATACTATCTTTGGTCAATTTATTTCTAGTTAGGTTGTATAGTGGTCATTAAATTACATCTCATTCAGGCCCATGATAGACATACTACACTTTAAGACATTAGATAGTGGGAAATTTACTATGTAGTGGCCCATATTTTAGGCCTCAGTAGTTACACTTACCCAGTCTAATAGTAGGGATCAGTCTGTAAACATCTCAATAACAGACTGACAGATAGCAAGGATTAGTCCATAAACCTCCCAATATTTGCAAGTGGGATAGCAGGGATCAACCCCATGGGACCTCCCAATACCCCAAGTCAACATCTCCAATACAATAAGGGTGGATAACAAGGATCAGCCCCATAGGACCTCCCAATATCCATATAAAGCCAATGGGTAGTAGGGATCAGCCTCAGTGGGCCTCCCTATACCCGAGTGTGTAGGGTTCAACCTCAAAACCTCGACTGTTGAACCCACCATCACCTCATACAATAGTGGCCCTAAAAGGTCCAACTTACCTAGCAGCTACTAATTCCTTAGTTGATCGGTCAACTTATCCAGTAGGTTTCTAATTGATGGCCTAAGTCACTATTCATCTTTTCAATATATAACTGTTGCTCAACTCTTATCTAGTTTTATCTCAGTACTCACTCATACATGTATCTCTACTACATTTATACCTTTTATTCATTTTAGGTCAGTTTCCATAGAATCACTATTCATATGGTCATTTTCACTTAAGTTACTATTCATTTGGTCATTTTCATGTAAGTTACTATTCATTTGGTCATTTTCTACCTTCATGAATTCCATGTCTTTAGTTTATACCAACCATGAATTCATTATATCCCTAACCAGTATGTTTTTAGATCATTATAAGTCCAACCCTCATTCTTATGCCATTAAGTGCACACATACCATCACATTTTCAAGTAACACAATTATAAATTAAATTTTGATCACACTTGACATAAATGATATGTCACTACTTATAGTTCTCATTTACATTTCTACTATAATTTTAACTTTATTTACATCTCAATGCCACACTTTCCATGCTATATACATATACACACATGACATGCACATGTTTTAGCCATGCACAACACACATATCTACACTTGGTAACACTGATTTGGTTTTAACTTACTACCTTACCCAATTAACTCCAAATTTTACTATAATGTGATCCTAATGTTACCTCTATACCTGTTATAAATACTATAATATTATGATCTATAACACCGCCTATCCATTCTCGAAGGAAACAGACAAAGCATGCTACTTCCTATAGGTCACCCATCTTTAAATTACCCTAGGGTTCATTTGTTTAAATTACCCTAGGGAAACAGACAAAGCATATTGAACATCTTTTTCCTATCTTGACTAGCTAGTGTTTATTACTATATAACCTTCTAACATTGCCTTTTTTAGTTTGATAAAACACTAGTTTACATCTATTATCCACTTGATAGAAATTTGGACAGAACAACGGCTACCTGAGTGAAAAACCAAAAATTTTTCCTGCTTAAAAAGCACTTTTATAAATATCACAAACTAAATCCTCAAACTCTTGGACCCTTCTGGTCCCCCCAACCATCATTAATATTAGACATATAGCAATCGCAAGGTCTCAAGCCCATAGTACTCAAGCAACAATATATACCTACATTCTATCACAAAGTCATACATATACTAGTCACATAGTTTATTCATCCAAGACTCATAGACAACTTTATAGTTATGTTCACCCTCTACCCAATCTATACATATACATGAGTCTTATACTACTATCACTGTCAAGATATCAAATATATACCTAAAAACTCATAGACTGTTACACTACACCTACTGAAGCTGAGTAGCTAAACCCTGGCTTTAACTTGCACATCAAAATACCGGCACACTGAGAATAACTCAGTGGTGGAATTGACACAATAAATGTATGTCACAAGCCTAAATACACACATAATGGCATATGCATAAGTAAGTAGACAACATGTATCATTCCATGCAATATTATCATGCCTTGTAATGCAAGTAACTTTTTTTATACAATCTCAGGTTAATTTATTTCTAGTCCGATTGTATAGTGGTCATTAAATTACATCTCATTCAGGCCTATGATAGATATACTACACTTTAAGACACCCGATAACGGGATACTCACTTTGCAATGGCCCACATTTTAGGCCTTAATAGCTGTACCTACCTAGTTCGATAGTAAAGATCAGTTTGTAGACCTCCTAATAATAGACTGGTAGATTGCAGGGATCAGTCTATAGAGCTTTTAATATTTGCAAGTGGGATAGTAGAGATCCACCCTATGAGACATCCTAATACCCCACCCCGAGTTAACATCCCTAATATAATATGGGTGGATAGCAATGATCAGCCCCGTGGGACCTTCTAATATCCACATAAAGCCAATGAGTAGTAAGGATCAACCTAGGTGGGCCTCCCAATACCCGAGTGTGCAAGGTTTAGCCTCAAAACCTCGACTGTTACACCCATCATCACCTCAAACAGTGGTGACCCTAGAATGTCTAACCTGCCTAGTAGTTGCTAATTCCCTAGTTGACCGGTCAACCTATCCAGTGGGTGTCTAACTGATATGCCAAGTCACTATTCATCTTTTCAATATTTAACTATTGCTCAACTCTTGTCTAGTTTCATCTTAGTACTAACTCATACATGTATCTCTACTACATTTATACCTTCTTTTCACTTTAGGTCAGTTTCCATAGAATCACTATTCATATAGTCATTTTCACTTAAGTTACTATTCATTTGGTCATTTTGTGTAAGTTACTATTCATTTGGTCATTTTCTACCATCATGAATTCCATGTCTCTAGTTCATACCAGCCATGAATTCATAATATCCCTAACAAATATGTTTTTAGATCATTATAAGTCCAACCCTTATTCTTATGCCATCAAGTGCACAGATACCATCACAATTTCAAGTAACACAATTATAAATCAAAATTTGATCACACTTGACATAAAATCATTATATTTCACTACTTATACTTCTCATTTACATTTGTACTATAATTTAGACTTCATTTACATATCAATGCAAAACTTTCCATGCCATATACACATACACACATGACATGCAAATGTTTTAGCCATGCATAACACATATATCTACACTTGGTTTCTTTCACCTAATTCATGCATACAATGTTATTTTTGCACCATTAACACAACCCTACCATCCATTTACATTAATTACATGCCTAACACTAAGAAATACCATTTTCATACACATGTACACACACACACACACATTCAGGCATAAAACACATGACATAGATAAATTAAGTCAAGTTCACATACCTAAGGTGTGAAAACACCCCTTTTCCACTACTATCTTACGTTGAATAGGGTTCCCCTTCCACACTTTCCTTTTAACCTAACATAATCAAAATTTGCCTTAGAAAAATTCCTAAAAATTCTAAATAACTTAAAATTGAAATAAAACCATAGAAGTTCTTAGAATACCTTAAGTTACCTAATATAAAAATAAAAATTAAATTAAAAACACTTATGACCAATTTTGTTACTATTCACTAAGTTTCAATTTCTCTTTTTTTGGCCTCTTTTTCTAGTTTCTATCAATAGAATTAACTTTGAGAGGCTGTAGAGGTTAAAAACCAAGTGTGAAGTGTGAGATTTGGTGGTGGGAGGAGAGAGAAAATAAAGAAAAAGGGAAAAGAGAGAGTGTCTAAATGGTGTCGAATTTTGGGGCAAAAATGAGGGGAAGATGATGGCTTTACACATGTGACACTCTCACATGTGTGGACTCTTTTATATGGGTAGTTGGATGGCTCAAATTATGTGCCCGTATTCTCTCGATTGTCATTTAAACTTAAAAATTTCATAAAAATTTCGCCAAACCTTTAAAAATGCTCATTTTAGTTTCAAAAATCCTTGATTAGTGCCATTAAGACCCTTAAAAAACTTCAAGTCAAAATTCCATCGACAACTTTAGATTACTATTAACCTGCTAAAATAAAATATTCCAAACAAATATCAAATGACCTCATAAAATTAAAATTCCTTCACCACCATTTAGACTGGAATTTTTAAGGTGTAGGGTTGTGATATCTTTGAGTCTGTCCGAGCACATCCTAGAGCTATCCCGGCACAACCTTATTTTATGTCACTATTCACTAGTTTTTAACCTAAAATGATTTATTGATTCTGCTAAAATTTTAAATTCTTTCATTTTGTTCATTTTCTGGCTCGTCAAAGTTTTATAACTAATACACCTCTTACTGACCTTATTAAGGTGCTCTGACTCACCGGGAACGCTATTCATGCTAAGGATATATTGTTTATGGAACTTAGACTTATAAGCGTTACATGATCATTTGCACTGATCATATTATTTTTACTTCACACAAGTTATTAAATTCATTGTACCATTATTTTAATTATTTTCAACAAATTCATTCTACTATTAAATTTATTTATTTACCATTGGCTCTCAGATATATCTCCTCCTATTTTTATGATGTTGTTTTCATTGTACCTTTTATCTTTTCCTTAGGCTTATACTTAAGAGACAACTGTTTACCATTGGATAATGAGATCTATCTCTTACAACAGCCTATATTATGGACATCAGTGTTTGTGCACACCATCTACCTAATAACAGGGATTAGTTTAAAGAAGTACCAATACCGAATGGCAGGGATTAGCATATGTAGACCTCCCAACAAATAGGCTAGCAAGGATCAACCCTACTAGACCTCTTAATATCCTAAAGAAAGGGATAATATGGATCATCCTTAAAGGACCTCCTAATATCCCAACATAAGTGGGTGGCAAGGATTAACCCTAATAGACCTCTCAATATCCAAGCAATGTAGATAATAGGGATCCATCCTAATAGACCTCCCAATATCTAAAAGTGTGTAGGGATCATGTCAGAACCTCAGCTATTGCACCCATTATACAATAGGCAATGGTCCATAGGGATGAAGGCCTTTAGCAGTTGCTAAATCCTTAGTTGATTGGTCAACCTATCTAGTAAGTGGTCTAGCTAATATAGGCCATTATTCCACATTTCATCTTTCACTAGTCATGTTCAGTTCCTTTATTGATTTTAATTTGTTTATCATTATTCTGCAAATCTTCACTTAGGTTTTGTTATGAGTTATCATCATGTTCTTACATTCTCTTCATACTTATTTCCTTTCCATTGACTATCTTATCTCCCAGTAAGATCACATGCACTCATGTATTTCAATCTTATATTATTAATGCACATAATATCAATGACTTATATCTCAATTAGTTATACTAGTTCTTAATTATGATTATTAAGTGACATCGCTTTTAGACTCCTCTCATTTGATTATGTCTTCAAGCACCTTTATTAATTGTTTCTTTATAATATATTCTACTAATTTACATAATCTTACATTTTAATGATTTAAAGTATATCAATTGTCCACTTAACTTATCAATCTACCTCTTCTCGTATAGCCACTATCAAATTTGGATTTCTTAGTTAGAGTAAACTTATTACATGTCCACCTACTCGCATCAATAATATAGGCCTATATCCCATCATGGCAACTTACCTTTATTTGCCTCCCTCTCATAAACACTTATACATTAGTTACCCTTACCATACCTATATATGTCTATTTATACCTTTATTCCCTTACATCACATTTACATACACACATTATTGTAGAATTAATTATTTGACCATTACACTTACAGCAAGTATATACTTAGTATTTCTTATCCATTTCTCCTTATTTTCATGTTTATAGCCAATTAGTCCATTCACTTATATGTCCCATATAGTTAATTTCACATACCCACACACGTTTGCCTCAGGCCTACCATTTGGCCATCATGTACTAATACACACACACTTAACTTCTCATTAGTTCTTCACTTTAATCATAATCATCACCTAACTACCATCTCACATTATGCCACACACATCTAATTGCACTTACACATACACAAGTCCTTTCTTTTATACCTTTTGGCCAGAATGTAAAAAGATACGTATATATAATTTCTTATCACTTTCTCATCTAAGCTATGCTTACCACTAGCTCATCAATTCATTTGTATTATCCATACACCTTAAATGCATATACAAACACACATTCTTCATACATATACCATTCAGACATAGCCTACTTACACACCTACACATTATTTTCTCCTCATTCCTTTATAAATTCATGTTCATTATCATCACCACATCATGCACACATATTCACCATTTATAAAACACAAACACATACACCTAACATATTATTTCAATACACACACATTTTCACATAAACATTACAACAACTAACACACAATGCATATTTCATTAAATTCACTTACAATAGACTCTAGAGCTCTCTAATTAGGCCTCAAAATCCTTGTCTTCCTCTTCCTCCATCAATTTACTTCACTTGACCACAAACATAATAGGTTTTATACTTAGAAAAATTCTATAAAAATCTATACATCTCATAATTACATATATATCATCTACACCTCAAATACTACCTAATAAAGACAAAATTATCACTATTCACCAAGTGTTAAATTCTCTCAAATTAGGCATCCTCTTATATTTCTCTCACTAAAATCATAATTTGGAGGTTATGGAAGCATGATTTAGTGGTTCAACTATAGAGAATGGCATGTTTTAGGGCTTTAGAAGAAGAAATAAAGAGAAAGGGAATTCATGGAGGAGGCATCGACTTTCGGAGGATTTGAGGAAGATGATGATGTGTTTTGATCCTATGCACACACAAACATTAATATATTTATATTATGTTGGTGGATGGCCATAACCATGCCATGTGGTGATTGAATAGTCCGAATTAATCCTATTTATGATTTAAGCTTTAAAAATACAAAATAAATCTTAGAGGTCTTTAAAAATCATGCTTTTAGTTGTAAAGGTTGATGAATTGCCTTAGTAAATTACCTTTAAAGTTCCAAGTCAAAATTCGAAAGGGAATTAGGTTAACTATTCATATGTGTAATTCAAAAATTTCATTTAAATATCAGTTAACCTTAGAAAATTTCAATTCCTTCACCATAAAACTATTTAGAATTTTTTATCTTTAGGGTATGATATTTTTAGCTTCGTTCGGGCACATCTCGACATCTCCTAAAATGATGTAAACTAATGTCACTATTCACTAAATATTAATGTAAAATAATTTATTAGTTTTGTTAAAAGTGCTAATTATTTGATTTTCTTCATTATTTTGCCCATCAAAGTTTTATGACTAGTACTCCCTTTTAGCCTCCTTAGTGTGACCTAGTTACTTGAGAAATACTATTCATACCTTAGGAAGTACTATCCACGAAATCGAGAATTTTAGGTGTTATAATCCTTCCCCTCTAAAGAAATTTCATCCTCAAAATTTCCCTAGTACACCAATGATATTATAAGGCTTCCGTTCATATTCTAATCTTTTAAGTGACATTTTAACATCATTGCCTCGAGTACTTCTATTTATATTATTAGTTCATTTCCAAATTTCCTAACTCCTCTTACTTGGATATGTATTTCTTCCTCCTTATAAACTAAATTTTATTTTATTTAGATATTTCATGTTGATACCATATAAAAGGATTTAAATCTATCTTTCCCCAATATAACCACTTATGACATATCATGTATTTGTTGTACATTTTAATAATACCAATCACTCTATTACTAGTCTTATATGTGTTGTAAGCTCATACATGCCAATAAATCTTAACTCATTTTGCTCTCTTTCTCAATTTGAAACATTTCCTATTAAGGTAAGACCCCCAAAGTTTATTCTTTTATTAGTCTCATGTTTAATATTTTTTTATTGAAGCGTGATTCATATCAGTCTAGAACTAATTTCATTCATTCCTTAGTTATTTAATCTTTTTCCTACTAAGTGATGTTCTACACCTTTCATTTTATCACGTTCCATAAGAACCTAAGCCCAAGCTAGCTTAATAGCAATCATTAGTTATAAATTCACTTTTAAGTTCTTATGTAATCCACTTAGATACAATATCTCAATGATATTATGATTTTCTCTATTTACCAGTAGGTTCATCACCAACTCCTAACATTCTTTCTTTTGTTTCTATTATAAAGTCGTAGCTAGATAAGATAGTTTAGGCCTAGCTTCCATCTATTAGCAAATAAAACATTTCATTGCTAACCATTTATTATGTGACTTCAAGCCAACATACATTTATACACATTCAGAGCATATTGTATAAGAAGTATTGTATGTTTTTCATAAGA
>CANXYI011684338.1:0-12464 GCA_948208565.1 Hura crepitans
AAAAGATCGTTACTCCGGAAGTAATTGTTGTCATATAAAGTTTTGATCAAGATTTTGTAGATAATAAATTAGATAATGTAGTTGATGATACATTAGATGATCTCCTTTTAATATTAGATTATTTTGATGATGATTTATTCAATAAGATTTCCTCTAATTTGCTTATTTATTTGACATCTTACCTAATGGCACTATATGTGGTTATTAACTCTATCCATACAACAAAATTCAACTTAAGGGATGAACAAAACCCTAAAATCATATTACTATCGCATGATTTAACTGATGAAGAGAGAAATCCATAGAAGGGATCTTAAAGAAACATGAAAAGGCATTCGCATGGTTATATAAGACATGCCCAAAATAGATCGAGACATAGCGTAACATTACATCCTGACTTACCCAAATGTGAAACCTGCAAGGCAAAAACTTCGAAAGATGAGGCTTGAATAGGCTAGGAAATTAAAAATGAAGTAAAAAGGAAAATGGAGGCCAAATTCTTAAACACAGTAGATTTTCCCACTTGGGTAACTAATATAGTCCTAGTGCTTAAAAAGGACATTGAGTAAGAATATGTGAATTACCAGGATCTAAAGAAAGCTTACCCTAAAGTTGACAATCCACTCCCACATATTGATATACTCTTAGACAATACCCCCTTATTTGCCATGTACTCACTTTCTGATGGCTTATTAGGGTATAATCAAATTCTTATGGCACTCTTAGAAAGATAAAAACCATTTTCATTATTGAATAGGAAACATATTGTTATAGAGTTATACCATTTGGATTAAAGAACACAGACACCATATATCAATGTATGGCCACTGCTTTGTTTCATGACATAATGCATAAAGAAGTGAAAGTACACATAGATGATATGACAGGGAAATCTAAAATGAGAGAAAGGCATATGGATACCTTAGAAAAGTTCTTGGCTAGAGTTAGAGTCTACAATTTAGGACTCAATATGAAGAAGTGTGTACTTGGAGTCACCTATGGCAAACTTTTAGTATATGTGGTATGCCAGAATGATATATAAATAGATTTAGAAAAGATTAAGGCCTTATAAGAAATGCATACTCCTAAAATGGAGATGGAAATAAGAGGATTCTTAACAAAACTCCAATACACCTTAAGGTTCATTACCAAGCTCACTTCTACATGTGAACCGGTCTTTAAGTTATTAAGAAAGAACTAATCTCTAAAATAGACATTAGAATGTTAAGTGGCGTTCGAGAAAATTAAAGCCTACCTTATGTCATCTTTTGTACTATAACCACCACAGTTCAAAAAACCTCTCATTCTATATTTGGCACAAAAGGATGATAAAGGAGTAGAAAATGCAATCTACTACCTCAGTAAAGAGTATCTCTTATATGAGGTTAAATATCTTAAGGTATAAAAGACGTGCATTGCTATGGTGTGGGCAATTAAGAAATTGTAACATTACTTCCTATCCTATAGAGTGATTGTAGATACTAGATCGGATCTATTAAAAGGAGCTGGTATTAAGGTAATTTTACTACCACCTGAAGGGGAACAGATTCCCATAGAAAGGAAACTAAACTTTAAGGTTACCAACAACATGGTTGAGTACAAAACATGTTTATTTGGTTTAAAATCCCTCATAGATGTAGAAATAAAAGGAGTTTTCATTCTAGTCACTCACTAGGTAGAAGACATAAGAAATAAAGGAAAACAAGTTGAAACCTTTTGTGGAAGTAGTTAACAAAATAAAATGAGAATTCTTCTCTATAAATTCTACTTTATCCTAAGAGAGAAAAATCAAATGGCAGATGTATTAGAAAGTTTAGCAAGTGTGTAGACCATAGAGGAAAACCATTGTCACCTCCTATAATAATATCTTTATCATCATTACCTTTTTAAGAATCAGGTTAGATAAAGGTACTTTAAGTAGAAGAAATAAAGGAAAAGCACCTTTGGTACCACGACATTGAAGATTACCTAAAAAAGAGAGAATTTCCTAAAGGAATTAATGATAAAGAAAATACGTCATTTAAAAGACCTTCCTTACAATTTCTATACTTTAGTAGGAAACTTTATAAAAGGAAATCAAATGAGGTACACCTTAGGTGCTTCGACGAAAAGGAAGCTGGAGAGGTTATGAAAGAAATACATGCAGGTGCATGTGGACCACACATGAATGGGATGATATTTGCAAAGAAGATATTAAGATAGGGATATTACTAGAATACCATAGAGGTAGATTACTTCAAATTTGTCAAAAGATGTTATAACTGCCAAATTCATGCTAATCTTAAACACATACCATCCACTGAATTATGCAACTTGTCATTATCATGGCCATACTCAGTATAGAGAATAGACATTATGGGAGAAATAAGACCTAATGCCAATGGACACAAATTTATTATGGTAGCTATAGATTATTTCTTTAAATGGGTAAAAGCACAACCCTTTAGTCAAATTGGGTTGAAACATATGAGAAAATTCATTAAGAACCAGATTGTATATAAGTATGGAGTACCTCATGATATAGTGATAGATAATGGTGTTTAATTTCAAGGAGAAACTAAGAATTTATTTAAGAAATATGGAACTCAACACCATAAATCATCACCATGTAAGCCTCAAGCTAATGGAGTTGTTGAAGCAGCTAATAAGACTATAAAGAAAATCCTAGCTAAGATGGTTGAAAATTGTAAGGATTGGGTAGAAAAATTACTTTTTGCCCTATGGGGTTACAGAACCACCATCTGAACATCTACTGGTGCTACACCTTACTTATTGGCATATGGCATAAAGGTAGTACTCTCGATAGAATTAAAAATAAGGTCTCTAAGATTTCTTTTAGAAACTAATATACCTGAAGTTGAATGGATAAGAAGTAAATATGAAGAATTGGCTCTACTAGACAAAAAAAAGACTAAAAGCCTTACACCATAATTAGTTATATCAAAAGAGAATGGCAAATTTCTTTAACAAGCAAGTTAGCCCTCACAAGATAAAAGAAGGAGATTTGGTTCTGAAACAAACAAGACCAAACCAACCAGACCACAAGGGCAAGTTCAAACCAAATTGGAAAGGTCCATTTATAGTCAAACATCTTTTGACAAATGGTGTGGTGAGGCTATTTGACGTAGATGGGAATGAATTTCAGGAACCACTAAATGTTGACCGCCTAAAAAAGCATTTTGCATAACATATGCTTTAGTAAAAGAAAATTGAAGAAAAAAAAACCTCATTGAATTCTATTATATGGGTAAGTTATCATTGTATATGATTGTTTGAGGGTGATTACAATATTTAGTGATTGTTAAGGTTAAGTAGTCAAACATGCATGCAAAAATGGGTTTTGTTCTTTCTTGCAAAAGTGATGATGGATGAATAAAAATGTGATTTATGGAGAAATGGAAATAAAAGTCATCAATTATTTTGTATGGAGCAAAAATATAATAGAAACGAAAAGGAAATCCTATTCGTAATCTAAAATAGCCAACTACATTATTCTCAAAAGTAGAAGAAAAGCTATCAAAATTTAAGAATAGTGCTTAAGGCTTGAACAATTCCCACAAGATCAGTCACACAAGCCCAATCTTTTATTTTGGCTATTGACCCATGATTTATAAGTAAAACATTATCTTTATCTTCCTCTTCCATATCAATTGTGTCTTAGACAAGTCCCATTGGCCATATCTTGATTATGTCACCCTTAAGCTCGATCTTCCAAAAGCTAACTCTCATGGTAAATAATTCACTTGGAACAGGAATCTTGACCCTTTAACAAAAGGAAGCATAACATGAGCCAATCTCTTCCAAAGACAAATAAGGTTGATGGCACTATTGGTTAAGCCCTTTAAAGATCAAATCCAATCCTTGGTATAATTCCTAGTGATATGGATCTATCTATAAGGATAAAGTCGAGGTTAATGCCCCTGTAAATTCTCTTTAGGAAGGAATATCATCAGTTTCTTTTGAATCTATAACTGAAGGAATAATAAGCTACTAGTAAAATAAGAGGTGGGATTATGACATACCTTATCAAGGCCTAACAAACTCTCAGCCAAAACCAAAGGAATTAAATTATAGCCTCAGTGAAGATAGTGAAGAAGACTAGCTATTAAGAATTCAAGTTTTTCAAAAAAACTTATCAATAAAAACTAGCAAATAAGGCAATAGGCGATAATATTGATTCTTCTCATGTTAGGGTGGTCATTTAAGAATAATAATTTGAATAAGTCAAGCTAGCAGTTACATGTCAAAATGTAAGCATACTGGAGCTAGTCCAAACCAAAAGCTAGAGTAAATTGTGAAGGATACAGTATATGAGGAAAAAGTATAATCAAAGAATAATCTAGTTTAAGAGCCAAAATGGAAAACATGATCACTTGAATCCCAAAAATGAGAAATAACCTTTAAAAGTGGCATATTAAGTTCAATAATAGCCATAAATTTCAAACTAGCCAAGCTCATAGGCCTAAGCATATCCCAATCACCATGGTAGAGGTTAATGAAGAATGGGAGCAAAATATTAAGAAATTGAGAAGACATGTTTGATATTGCTTTTAAAAATGAAAGAGAACAAAGAAAGCAAGACTAGATGTGTTACAAAAAGTCAAACTAAGGTTTATATAAAACTCTAAGTAATAAAAATAGGCTCCAAATTAGATTAGGAGGAAGAATTCAAAAATTTTGAATCAATGCCAAAATCACAAAGAACAATTACGCAATTATTCCCGGTCCCCTCAATACAGTTGCACAACTTTATAAACCACCACACGACTCTAAGGGTCTATCAGATGACTGTAATGTATCACAAGGCATAACAAAATGAGCAGAAAAATTAATAATAGAATATCTCTTCAAACAAAAATCAATAATGGGTTAGGATAAGAATGAAGAGTAGCTAAAAGATTCATATATACATAAGCTAATGTTTATACAACATCATTCAAAAAGAAAGAGAAAAGAAAAAGTCCTATGTGTTATCAATATAGTTAGAAGACACAAAAGTATTCTCTTTAAAACTAAAAGATTGAGTTGATCGAGCCACTTCTTCGTGATTGACACTAAGTTCCCTTAATCTATGAGCATATACCTCTAGCTTAACTTTTTTATCATCATACAATTGTCTTTGCAAGCTAGCCATCTCTTAAGGTAATTCATCATTTGCCTTTGTTCTTGTACAATATATCCTGAAAGAAAGGTTGAAAGCATATGAATAACTATATTAAAGTTTTAAACATAACATGCATACATATAGGATAGAATTACATACACTGGCTCTGTAGGATTCAAACTCATTCTTTAGACTAATAATGAGACCATCTGTAAACTCTAAGCATTCCCTCAGACATTATAAGTAATAAAGAGAAAAGTTTAAGAAATAGGTAAAAAAAGAGGATATAGAAGAAAAGATGCAGAAAAATGAGATGTACCTAGCCGGCCATAACAAGAAAAATGGGGTACTCATACTAGAAATCTATATAGTGCATTTACATAGGGTCTCCTTACAATGAAAGAAATTGAAGTAAAGGTTAGGCCTTACAGAGCAATCACCCAATACCCCTTCAAAAAAAGGTGGACCAATATAAGGTTGAGAAGATGAGCTTTCCTTCTAAATAAAAGCAGTAGCATGTTGAAATCCAAAATGAGATAATAAGAAAAAGGAAAGAGGGAAAGATGAAAGAAAATGATAAACTAGAAGTACTCATAGGAATAGAAACTCTGAAGGGCATACGAACTTTTGGGAATAGAGAGTTCTTAACAAAGGCAATGTAACTAACTCTCCTATCAATCAAGGTATCGACTAGAATACCAATCCTCCCTTATTCAACCTAACCACATGAAGGATGAAAGCACTCAAGCATGATTTCACTGGATCCTTAGGGATAGGTTTAAACCAATAGCCCTTATGCCACTCTAACACTCTCTTACTAAAATACCAACACTTGAAGGATAGACCCTTTAGGAGGTACCTCTACTCAGTATAAGGAAAAGAGGATATCATAGTAGGACTTCACTCAGCAGCATCTAATCCACAATAGCATCAACATATCTGTGGTTAAAAAAACTAAGAGTTAAGATGGAATAGAATTAAGATAATACTTGCCAAGGTAAAGTAAGAAAGGGAAGTTACCATGTTATCCTTTAAATTATTAAAAAAATTCCAATAGGAATGCACCTCATGTTCGTTCCTAATCAAAGAAGAATTCTACCTTAAGAGTCTATGGAACTTATTATCTAAAATGATGGTTAAAGCAGGATAAGGAATAATACCTCTCTCATAAGCCCAAAACTTGAAAAAAAGAATAAGGAATTACAAAACCTACTGAGAGTTTATTATGCTTTGACAACTCTTGTTAAGACCTATATACAGTATGCCAAGATTAAGAGATAACCAATCTCAACTAGAAATAGCATCTAAATCTCTGAGAGCTAAAAGAAAAAGATTCTCAATAGTACTCTCAGTATTGGAAAATAAGGTACACCTAAGAAGTACCAAAAGGAACCCTCTAGCAACCTGATCAATCTCCACTTTTGAAAAAGGATCCTAAAGAACAACTCAAGACCAATGATCAACAATGGAATAGTAGTAGATGCCACTGCTACCTTTATCTTTAGGTACAAACAAAGTAAAGTAGATATAAAATTCCATTGGATAATAGGATAAAACAATCAGTTATTAAATATGATCCTTTGACCACTGCAAGGTATGCTAGTAATTGTAACAATGTCTATAGGGCTGATGGTTTCTTGTCTACAAGGCAAGTGGATAGTATACATACTGTCAGACTATATCTCAGTAAGTGCCTTATAAATACACATATTCCCATTCCTAGTAGTATGAGGAAGAGATGAGACAAGCGAAGAAAAAATGGTAGAATTAATCTTGTCTTTCAATGATTAAAGGAGAATCTTGAAGAAAGACATGACATTAGAAAGATTGCCAACCTTCTTATAATCAATAATGCCCTGCAAGAAAAAGAAAGAAAAATAGAGATAAGGCAAAAGATAAAAAAAGGGACTTCACTAGTTGTAGTGTATGATTGTGCAAATGTAAATAATATCGAGCGACCATAGAATACAATTGTGCAATTGTACAAGCATCTCATGATAGTAGTAAATAACTACACAACTACACATAACTCGATAACCATCATGTAATGATAGCAAATAACTGCGCAACTATACCTTAGCAATGCAATAATAGACATGACCCTTTGCATTCTTTTGGTTTAAATTTGAAATCTAAAGCCTAAAATGGATCTTATGGATTTGGATTTTCAAGTGTATGTTTAATTATAATTATTCTAGCCTAAGATCTCATGTTGTTCTCAAAAATAAAGAAGAAAAAGGATAGATTGAAGCAAAAAATCACTTACATGTTTTGTAGTCGTTGAAGACAAGTGTGATGGAAAATCCCACAAAATATCAATGCCATATTAAAAAATGTGAGCTCTTCTAAGAGGCTTTGCTCAAACTAATGGATATCAAAAAGTAAAGTCAGGATGATTGGGTGTTCTTGCCATTTAGAGAAAATAAAAGGAAAGGAAACTTGAAAGCTTGATAAGGAAGTTACGAAACTAAGGAAATAAGGAAGAAATAAGACTTTCACCCTTATAGAGTAAAAAACAAAAAATGCTAGAATGGAAACATGGGTCCAAAATAAAATTAAGAGCAATACTGTACAAACAGATTCATAAGATTTCTACTAGAAGATTAGCTCAAGAATATGAAAAGAACAAAATGCCCTTCAAGTGCAAAGAGCAAGAATTCAAAATATAATTAAAGGATCCAAACATTTGAATTAGTTTGACTTTAAGTCAATCACTAATATCTCAATCACAGTCTGAGGTGTAGGATAAATCACTAGTATCTCAATCACAGCTTAAGACAGAGGATAAACCATCAACATAGTTCGAGGCATAAGATAAATTACCAATATCTCAAACACAGTCCGAGATGTATGACAAACCATTAACACAATTCGAGACGGAGGACAAACCATCAACATAGTCCAAGATAGAGGATAAATCATCAACACATTCTATGATAAAAGACAAACCATTGATATAGTCTGAGGTGCAGGACAAAGTATCCAGATTCCTGATAACCACAGGTAAATATCTCTTATTTCATATATACATTGCATTAGAAATCTTTAATAAATCTGTATTGCATTTGCATATTTTACAAATTTCATTGAAGAAGGCCCAACTGTAAGCATTGGTTTCTAAATCTTAAAAAGAGTCCAATGATGATAACCAGAGTTATAATTCAAGTAAGTGAATGATTGTCATGAAGGAATATTGAAAATGTAGAAGGGCAAAATAGTCATTTAATCCATAGGGAGAAAAAGGTAAAAAAGGATGAAATGATATATAAAAGACTTAGAAAAATCCCCATAATAGAATAAGAATAAGTAAATTTCACCCATAACCCTTAAAAACACCAAAAATGATCATTCTATAAAATAATCATCATACGACCATAATGATCACCATGCAATTCTTTCAAATAGTCATGTGACTATTCTTTCTAGAACCCAATAAACTTGATAGAATTTTATTCTAATCCAAATACCTAGTCTTTAGAAACCTAGAATCCAAATAAAATCAAACTAATGACATTATGTTATACCTAAACAACAAAAGTAGATGGAAAAATTGAATAAAACTCCCTAGGATCAACACCTATATATACCCTCCACCTCTTTTCTATCAAATCATCCAATAATCATACAATTCGAAAGATTGTCAAGTTGAGTTTTTTCTTGAATTTCTTAATAGCTTAAATAAGTTCTTGAGTAGTAAATGATATTTTGAATCAATTCAAAACATTGTGCAATTTTAAAGAGAAGTTATTCTATCCAAATAGAGAGTCAATCCATAAATTTAGTATTTTTTCTACAGGCAAATCATTCGTTAGCTTGAAGCTTCCTTGGTGGTAAGTCCTAAGGGCTAAAACTTGTTTTATTTATCATCAATAGCATATTTTGATCATACATATAAGTTTTAGATGCATAAAAATCAATTTTCTTCTAAAAAAAACATTATAGATATTGTCTAACTCATAATTAATTCGTTTTAATCTTTGATCATATAAGTTTAACATAGTAGAAGTAGTTTAAATCATGTTTTTGCATCATAAAAACTTTTTCCATCTCATATATGCATAATAACATGATTGTAGGAGAACTATATTACATGTTAAAGTAAATACCTCGATCAAAATTCTATATCATTTTTTTACAAATTTATTATTTTATTTTATTTCAATTATATTGTTTATATGCTTGATACAAAATTAATTTTTAGAAATTGCATTTTTCATTAGAGAGCATGGTGTCATTGGTTAATACGGAGAATGCACACTGATTACTAGATGTAATGGTTATTACCAACTGCGAATCTAGTTTTTTGATGATTAATGGCTTATTCCTTATCTTGGGTTAAAACACTTATGCCAAGTTCATTGGTTCTCAGTTTGCACCAAGTGGTGACTCCTGACTCCCATCATAAGCTCTATCCAGCTCATATATAGGTAACAATGTTTTTAATTATTCTATATTACCTTATAGATTGATTCGTAGAGAAAAATTTGAGGAGCTTTATACTGTTTTATGGAAATTTTTGAATGGTTCGAACAATCAGGGATAGAAAGGAAAGGCTTTATATGATTTAGTTACTATTAATATAACTTTTTCATTATGATGGGATTGGAAAGATGCTTAAGTTATGGGATAATAGACATTACGAGGGGATACTAACCAAGCTAATAGTCGAATAATCAATTAGGCATAGCAGGTTCGTATTGGAAAACTCATATAGATGCTGTAATTTTCAATACTCAAGGTAAAGTGGTTTTAGATTTATCATTACTAGCGTTAATGATAACTTTTACAGGGCTTTATCTAGACACTTTAGAGGGTTTGTTACAACTTATGTAGCTAAATGTTTGGCTTGTAAAGCAATGCTTGAATGGATTAAGGTTCTCTAACTAGGCAAAGGCACTATTTTAGAGGATGCTCAAGAGGTGTTTTTTGCTCTACAGTCTAACAGTTCAAACTAGTCTAAGTTTGGCCTAGTGATTAAAGGTTGCAAAGAAATTCTTGATCATAGACAAGATATTTTAGTTTGCTAAATTCGTAGAAATGTTAATGTCTATGCGCCTGTCTTAGCTAAGTTTTCATTGTAGTTTGCTGAATTTTCTATTTAAAATGTAATACCAAACTTTTTTCTAAGTCAATATATTTCTTCTTCCTAAAAAAGTAGTTATAAAATGCTATTTCTATTCAAATGTTTTCTAATTTATTTGTCTGAATATGTATTCCATTCTAATTTTTTGCATGTTTGTTAATATAATATTAATTTCATTTTATAAGAATTTTTTTCAGTAATTTGCACTAATGGTCCCTTAACTATAGCCTCTATATCTACTATATCTTCTAATTAAATTTTGTATTTATAAACTTTCTGAACTTAGAACTTTATATATGAAAACTCCCTATGATCGGCTATAGTAGGTTACTTCTATTTCTTGAATTATTTTCCTTTTCTCTTTTAATCTAAACCTTATTTTTCACTTCCAAAAAATCTTACCAATAGCTTTGATACCAATTATATGAATATGCTTTATATTATATCAAATTTTATTAATCCAAGCTGCTCAAGGACCTAAAAGAATGAAATCTAAGGTTTCTCACTTTTTGAGTTTTTCATACTTGTTTTAGCACCAAGAACTTGCAAAAAAACCCAAAAGTTCTCTATTAATAAGGAAAAAACTTTAAACTCACTCTACCTTAGAGCCAATTCTTCTAAATAGCCTGAAAATTTTTTTGCAAACATAGTAAACTTTTCAAAAGGCTTGTTTAAAGAATTAATAAGATCAACAATAGTATTTAACAATCCTATTACTGGATCCTTATCTACTCCCTGATCAAAATACAGACAATTAGGAAACTGATAATTTTTAGACATTTAAAAACCATTAAAAATTATTTTCTAGTAATATTAAACAAAGCTAATGTTCCTATATGCTATCTACAGTAACAATACTCGTTATGATTAGCTATATGTACTTTAATAATTTTTCGACCATTAGACATTAGTTCTCTATTGAAAATACACAATTTTTGCACAATATTCTCAATAATACTACTTATCTAACCATCGTGCAAATGCACCAAGTATTTCCAAGAGTCTTATCTAACTATTCCTTACACTCAATATCTCTCCTAAAAATACTTTCTTAACTGTCAATTTGGCTATCAATTCTTCAAGTTGAGTTATGCCAACTTCATATAAAGCAAAGTTAATATCTTATTGTCTAAGTATCGTACTTAGCTCAACATGCCTAGCTTCTATTGAAGGTAAACCTTTATGCCAATTATCATTAGCAACTTTATTAGACTTGAATAATAATCAAATATGATAAAAACATATATCTTACTCATGAATAAGGGTTCACTAGGCTTCCATGAAGGCTTTTACTTTGCTCTACTCTTATCAGATACCTTAGAGGTATAAAGGATCTTCTGTGTTATTACTATCATTCTTTACCTTTTTAGGTTTTACAGTAACAATCCTTCTTATAGACAATGTTGGAGACTATTGAAGGTATATGGTAGACAAATATCTTAGATTATTTGTCATAGATATCATATAAAAAGACTTATGAGTTTATTCCTACTCCTCTCTAATAAAGCATTAAGGGGTACTTATAAATACAAGAGTTGGTACCTCTAGTACCATTTTCCAACTCATTTCACACAAAACAACAAAATATTAAAGTATATAGAAAACCAAGGAGACAGATGGTGGCTCTAGTTATGTTAACCTACTATTACAACAATTTTAAAACTCTTAGAGCAAATGGCAAAAATGAGTATCAAGATTAAGACACCTAATCAAAACAAGTGCCATCACTAGGACACATAGCAAAATGAATGCTACTATTATGACACCTAGCGAATCTTATGCTATTATGAGGACACATAACAAGATGAGTGCCAAATTTAAAATCTTTAGATTACTTTAGTGCCTCAACTATTCATGCTAAGGCTGATATCATAGATGAGGCATTACTCCATTAATGTTTTCTGATTCGGACGTCCCAATTTAAATCACTACCTTTTTGTGCTTGGGCCATCTCTATGTCCTTTTCTTTGGTATGCCTTCAACTGCTTAGAGCCACCTTTTCCCATATCTTATATGTTTTAAATTTGAATCCTAGGCTTAGATTCCTTTCTTTTACCTCAAAAGAAATTCCTTTGCTCTCTATTTTCCTCTAATTATCCCTTAAATTGAGCATTAACATGAAGGTTTTTTATTGCTATGATTATAAAAATTCTTTCATCTCTAAGGATAACTTTACCTTGACTTGGAACTACTTCTTCAAGCATAGAGTTAATGAACTCAATTCGTAATGCTTTGTTAATAATCTTTTTTTCTTCACATTTTTCCACTCAAATCTTA
>CANXYI011684387.1:0-12666 GCA_948208565.1 Hura crepitans
TACAATTATATGTCATTTTTAGATGGTTAATATTATATCCACATACTTTCGACCAATTATACATGGTCATATGGCATGAATATCGCATAATGACTTTATATGGCCCTATTACCAAATAATGTGTTTATTATGTAATATCACTATAAGAATGCATCATTCATGCAAAATCAATATTAAACCATCACATTAAATACACTTGTCATTCATTCATGTCATACATATTGAATTATGCATTTAATTCTCATTATATCATTAAATGCCCATTTATGTCAAAATGCACATACTAGGTTCATAGACATTTTAACCCAATTAATATGATTACACTTACCAAAATGAGTTATATGGGGTGCCTGAAACTAGCTTAGGCCTTCTCATTGCCTCAAGAGGCTTAGGTCAGTGCCTCGCCTATGAATACAAAAGGCTACAAATTTTAAAATATAATATAAAATAATACACATGTCAAAAAAATATTCTAAGCCTAGATATATGCTCTACGACACCCTAAAAACCCATGAAAAATATCAAACTCAAAAAAATACATGGGAATTGGGTGGTCACTACTCACCTCAGGAAGTTACTCGATTTTTCTACCAAAATACTCTGCCATTCTTGGTGATTTTGGTATCCATAGACTCATCTCAGGATGCTCTTTATTTTAGGTATAATTTTTTTTAATAGGTAGCTTTGTAGACAAAAAAGTCAAGAAAGTGAGGGAGAGAGGGAGGTGGATAGTTTTTAGAGAAGAGGAGGGATAGGTTTGATGTATGGTGTGTAATGGAAGGAAATTAGAATTTCCCTTTTTATACTTTCCAAAAATAATTTTTCCTTCCTTTAAAAAAGTATTATAACCGATAGGAATATTAGTTTTTCCCCTATTCTATCCCTTAAATTCAATAAATCTAAGCCCTAAATCCTCTCAAAATCTCAAGCCTAAACTATGATAATAACCTAAAAAAATTAATGTATTTTAGATCTCAAAAATTTAGTAAAAATGCATTCTGATCTCAAAAATTTCTTATTCCAAAGCTAATGGGCTATTTGGAATATTTGAGTATTAGGTCGTAACATTTTTAGATTCTTTTAAGAAACTTTTTATTTTATTTACGTTTTAGCTTTACCTACAGCACTATTTATAGGACACTTTTGTAAAATCTTATTTAGTATTTTTAACCATCTAAACAACTTTGGATTGGCCTCAAACTTTGCCTAAAATTCTCTCATAATTAATACTAGCCATTGATACTTTTAGAGTGACTCGAGTTTTAAGCAGCATTATTCACCTCGGGAAGTATTATTCATAAGAGTCAGCATTTTCAGGTCATTACATGGATGGATATGATACTCACCATCCATATATCATTTGGGAGCTTACCATTACCCCATTTAATTAGGAATTTGTTACTGGAGTGCCATGTACTAGGCGAGCAATTTCCTTTGATGCCAACTACCACTTTACTACTCTTTATCTTCAGGAAGTAAGGAGATTGCTTAGATTTATGCCTTAGGATTACTCAGGTAACATTTGGTGCACTAACTTATATAAGCACTGGGCTAATGTTGCTCCTTCTGCATAGCCTAAGGTGGACTAGTATGCTCGCTACTATGTCTTGTGCCTACTAGGCACTACGTTGTTTGCCAATGATAATGGCAACGTGAGTTAGAGTTTCCTCTCTATGTTAGAGCCAATTGAATGAATCATTTCCTAGAATTAGTGTTATTCTTCATTTGGCTAGATGTATAGAAGCCTATACATGGTAGTACACATGAGGTAAAGCCATTGGTTTGTTTAAGGCTTTGTTTTAAGTGTTTTTCATTAGTTTTTATGTATTTTTCCTTTGATTTCTTACTTCTTTAGATTTTGACATTGTTTTTCATAGGATTAGGCATATGAGGTTCATTTACTACCATGTCTATGTGAGCTAGATATCCCTTATTGATATCTAATGATGGATAGGTGGGTTTAACCATCTTCAAGGCTCTAGAATGCCTCATCTTTGATGTACCATTGCCAGTATCTCAACTTGAGAACTTAGAGTGATAGAAGTGATCCTATAAAAATGTAAAGACATTGATTTGTTTTAAATTATTCAATACTAACTTTTTAAGCTTAACTAATTTGCTTTTTAGATTAACTTGTCTTAGTTAATTTTCCACACTAATGAGATGCCCGACTTCCACTATTCTATTTATGAACTATCCTCTTATAGGATATTAAGGACTACCCCTGTGGCATATTCTTGTATGCCATATTCCTTAGGGTCCTCCTAACACCATGCTATTTAGGAGATGCATATATGGCCTAGAGTTTGTTCAGGGCATGATTGTAGGCATACGCAGGGAGAACTTAGTGGGTGTTGAATAAGGAGATTACTCTCTTTGGGCATCTACACACTTCTTACCTCTTATGCCATATACTTCGGGCTCTACTCCTTAGGTGTTTTATTTTTTACTTTCTTTTTGCTTATTTTTTTCAAGTCAATTGCTAATTATGTCCTATATTGTAGCCTACAACTACTGCTTTTGAGGCTAGGCCCTCTTTATCAAAAAAGAGGGTAAAAACAACTTTTAGTTTTTGGAGTCCTCAATTTTCTCCTCCTCCAACATGTACTCCTATGAGTAAAGCTTTTATTTCAACTGTTGTTCAGTCATCACTACCTGGTGATGTTGTTGGCATTTTAACTAATGTGCTTGAGCTGAGTTTCATATGGTATGGTATAGATAGGGAGTTAACTTTTGCTCACCTCTATGTTGAAGATAATTATCATGTGCCTTTTTATCTAGAGAATATCACATTGGTACAGTCTTTTAACTTTCCCTACTCTTATGTTAGCTTAACTTTGTGTCACACTTTTTGTCTTCATTTTGATAAGTTAGAAGAACTCTTATAGAGAGAACTACTCGAGTGGTGGAGGCTTTTATGTGAGCCATGGTGGATAAGACCCACATTCTTACTGTAAGTATTTCCCTGCATTGGTTAGTTATACATTTATGCATGCATGGTATACATGTATTAGAATGCATTGATCCCTCATTCCTTTATAGAAAGAGATAAAAAGAAGTGTAGCTACATTTTGCGAGACTCAAAAGAAGTTGAGGGCACTAAACATTTCTAAAAAGTTGGTGCTTTCCTCTATTGATGAAAACATAGAGAGTGAGAGTAAAGATTGAGGTAGATGGCAACCTTTTCTCTTCTTTTTTCTTTATTAATAGGCCCTCTATTTATGAATATGCAAATATTTATAACATTTTGGCACAATATATACATTCTTTTGTTTTGAATATATTTTACACAATCGATATACATGAAAATTTTTGCAATGGAATACATCGTTTCATGAAAAAATACAAGGACATCTTCTTCATCTATATGACATACCTCATGGTAAGGAGTGTAACACCTGTAAACCTAGACTCATGAATAGTATTTCTTAGGTTATGTATTGGGTTATTAAGTAGTAGGCCCTATTAAGTTGATTTAGATAGTGGTGTTCTAGACATGAAACTTTAAGAGGTGAATGAGGACTAAAATAAAAGAATTAAAAATTTTTACAGAACTAAAAAAATTTTTTACACTGAGATTTATTAGACTATGGCCTTAGTTTAGGCTATGATATAAGAAGATCGAGATGTGCCTGAACTCACCTAAAAATTTCATACCTTGGAGGTCAAAATTTCTAATGAGTCCAATAATGAAGGAATTATAATTTTTTTGATAATGATATGTATTTTTTATTGAATTTTATATTTATACGATTGAAAAATTAAGCATATTTCCTTTTTCTTTTTGGAATGAGCATCGAGGAGGCCTTTAATTATGAAATTCTCTAATATTTGGTGCCTTAAGAAGTATTTTTGGTGATTAAAATCTTTAATAATAATTTTTCAAAGATTAAAAGAAAAACAAGGAAAATGTGGACCTTTGGATCGAATTTGATTAAATCGTGGCTATTGGTGCATTTAATATAAAAAGGGTGAGTTTGCATGAAATCAACACATAAGATCACCCATTATCTTCCTCCCTTTTTAAAGAAGCCAACACCATCTCCACCATAGCTTACCTCCCCAATTTTTCTTCAAACATTCCAAAATTTGTCATAAAACCACTAAATATTATACCTAAAATGCCCCTTGTCGCATCTAGTTTCTTACTCTCTTAATTCTTTCTTAAGAATAACAATATTTTAAGGGAAAAGAGGAGAAATTTAGTTAAGGTTTTGAAAGATAAAAAAAGGTATGCATAATTTTGGGGTTCTATTATTTTTCCTTGATATTACGGATGTGCGAAAATATGGCATAAGTGTTACTTTTAGTTTTTGATTCATGTATAGTTTCATAGAATTTTTCTAATTATACACCTATTATAAAACTTAAAGAATGAAAGAGAAGAGCATTCCAAAAGTAAATAAAGGCAGTAAAGTTATATTCAAGACACTAAGAAAAAGCTCTATAAGTGTATTCATTTGGTGGTGTTAGAGCTTAGGTTTAAGCATTTCTATGTGCATTAGATTACATATGAGTGCCATAAGGTTGACATGTCTATACACCACATGACATTGCATTGGTTGAGGCTGTTGTTAGTTTCTTGATATATATAAAAGATGAGTGACTTAAGGGTTCTAGTTAATGAAGAATATTAGGTACAAAGTCATGCCCCACCAATAATTAATGAACCAGTATAGGCAAAAGCTTCTATGCCCAGTGATGCAGCACAGGCACAAGCATAAGCACCATTACTATGGATGTAACAAAAGGCTGACTTATTGATGTAGACTATAGCAATAGTTCTTCTACAACCACCACTACCAGCTCTATAACCACTAGTACAACAACAATCATAACCCTAGGCTCTTTAGAAGACTTATTCTTGAACATGTTGAAAAGATAAGAGCTATTGATTTTGAAAGAGCTGATGTAGATGATGCAGCCAAGGTTAAATATTGGTTAGAGAGAATAAAAAGGATTCTAGAGCAATTAAAATACACACAAAAGGAATGTTTGATATGTGCTATATCATTATTAAAGGTAGAGGCATATTTATAGGGGAGAATGATTTTAGTGCATAAAGAAACTAAACCTATAACTTAGAAGCTTTTCTTCAAGAATTTTGAGAAGAGATATATCAAAGAAACATATGTGTAGAAGAAAAGATCGAAATTTCAAGATGTGAAGTAAAAAGGGGATCTATAATACTTGTGATTTGAGGCTTCGTGAATAGTGCCATAGGGTTCGGGAAGTGTGCCTAGGTTGTCGGGTCACTTGCATATGGATCAAGGTAGTGGCATTAGTCATGAAACTTCAAGGGGCTTTAAGTTGATGAAAAAGTTAAAATTTTAAAATTTAGTAGAACTAATAATTCATTCTATGTAGTAAGAAATGCATATGTGAAATAAAAATTTTTTAGACCGGGATTGACTCGAGATGTGCACCTAGATAGACCTGAAAATAGCAGACCCTGAAGCTCAAAAATTCCACTGGATCTACTAGTATTTTTAGATTCTGAGGTTATATGTAAAATCTCAAAATTTTTTAGGGTTGTCGAGTAAATCGAGGAAGTCTAAAAGCTATCTTATCAATAGAATCTTGCCACGAAAATTTATTAGTAGATAAAGGGCATTAAAATATGAATTTTAAAATGAATGGCATAATTTTCTAAGGTCCAAGTGAATTACTATGAATTTCAAAGATTGCCAAAAAATCGGGATGGTTCGAGATTTTTGAGACCACCCTTGACATGTCAAAGTGTACCCCACCTCATGCCAAGTGGCCAAAGAGGGTTGACAAGTGGCGAACCTCACTTGACTAGTGGATTTCCACTTGGATGAAGGAATTTTCTTCCTCCCTTTCTCTTTGCTATTGCCAATTCCAAGCAAAGGGAAAATAGCCATAACTTTCTCATTTCTTCATCAAAATGAGTGAATCTAGTTGTCAAATTTTCTTTTATGTGCATGAGGAAAAAGAATCAAGCAGAAAGGAGTGTTTGTTTTGGAGATAAAAATCATCCAATTTGACTAGTTTAGAGCAGTCTAGAATAGTGACCTTAAGGTGAGTCTTGACTGATTCTCCTCTTTTCCTTGGGTTATTTGGCTACTAATTAATGCTAGAACCCATCTAACATATGTGTGTGAGGTGTTGGTTACCACCGGAGGGTAGCTTAAAGCCCACGAAGGGAGAGGAAACTCATTGTGGAAGCTGGCCATATTGGTGTTCCTTGAGAATTAAAGGGCTTCTTTATGTTTTAAGGTGCCTAAGATGTTGAATATTGATTTGGTATGGCTAGAAGGTTGAGCTTAGGATTTATTTCCTCTTTGGTAGTGTTGGTTAAGATGAGAACTTAGTGAATTTAGGAGTTATGTTTTAATGAGCTTGCAAAGTTAGTTTCAAATGCTTCCTAAAATTGACGTGTATGGTTGTTAGGAATGGAATATTGTGTCCTTCTTCCCTTAGTACCCGAGAGCTTGATAATGGCATGAAACTTAAGCTTATTAAAATGTTAGTCAAGTAAATTATAATGGATAGATAATTGGCATAGAATGACTATGAAATTAAATAATGTATATGACTTGTTGACAAGTTAAAATACACCTTGAGAATGTGTCTTTGAAATGGATAAAAAGGTTAAACTAAAATATGTAGCTATGGCTTAAAATAAGCACTTAAAAAGTGGCTTGAAATGTGCTATGTAAATACAATTTTACTTATGCCTTTTTGGGCTAGATTTGAAACCATTGTATGAATGGAAAATATACCTATTGATTGGCCTAGATGTGTTTGGCTTTGTGCCTAGGAATGTGTTTAAAAAGATGTTAAAAACTAGGTTAAAATTAGATTTAGAACATTTCCAAAATTTGACTTGAAAAGTGGTAGAAATGACCTATAACTATCCAACTAACCATTACCTAAACCAAAAATGTCACTGGATAGAAAGTGTTAATTTCTTAAGTATTAATGCCATGATAAATCATAACATATTAAACATTGAATTTTGATAATAGTAGAATTAAATATTAATTTGGAATTTTACCCGGTAGAGCTAAAATGTGGCTATACCAAACTAGCTAAAAAATAAATGGTGAGATAAAATTTATAACTATCTATTATTAGACTATAAATATTATAAGAACATTTTTGGTTAAGAAATGAACTTGAAATAAGCTACTTGGCCCATTAATTAGACACCCATTAGATGGGTTGACCGATTAACTTAGGGTTTTCCAGCTGCTAGTTGTCTGATGTTCAGGTAGTAATTTTATTGATGGCTGGAGAGGCTTACAGGCTAATCTCCATTATGTCACCTAGATGTTGATGATATTTATTTGTGGCTAAGGAGGCCTATGGGCTGATCTCCATTATGTCACATAGATATTATTTACTTGTGTCTAGAGAGGCTACGGGCTGATCTCTATTATGGCACACATGCCAGTGCAACGACATAGGTCAAAAATAGGGACCACTACAGCAGTTTATTTTCCCTCTAGATCTAATGTCTTTAAGTGTCATCTTCCTAGTCAGGCCAGTGAATTAAATTAAGTAAATAAGTAATATGATCATGGAAATAAAATTCAAGCATGATTAGATGACTTTTTATGAGAACTTGGTGAAATACAAGTAAAAGGGCATTTGGGTCATTTTCCACATATGTTATAAATAAATTGATTCCTGTAAAATATGGATGCTATAAATATTAATGATTACTTTAAACAATTTATATAAGTCAAAAATGTTATATCAGGACTTATAGATGACTTATGGGTATTTTAGTAATTTGGCACGAAGTTGTAAAATTAAATTACATAATGAAGTAAAAACCAATTATTAAAATGCACATATGTCAAAATAATGTATTGCCATGGTTTAAATGCTTTAAGTTCACCATTGAGTATCTCATATACTTAGCATACCTGTTTTGGTGCACAGGTACTCAATAGTGGAATCCTACCTCATGAAGCGTGACGATAAGGGTTTAGAGGATACCAGTAAAGGATTATAAAGTAATTATTGTACAATTTTGATATCCATATACCCAGGTGGGAATTGGGTAGAAGTATGTATTTAAGCTCTGGATATGTAATGTATATAAGTAAATATAACTAGCTAATGTAAATAAAATAATCCTATATGTTTTTCTTGTTAATGTAAGTTCAGCTATGATGTGTGATATTGATGTGAGCCTGAGGCTCTGTATATGCAAGCTTTTATCTATGGCCTAAAGCCTGAGTTTGATGTGTAATTAAGTTGATGTTAGGCTAAGAATTGGGGATTAAATGGGTCCAAGAGTTATGAAATTTTTATAGAAGTGTTAGAGAGGCTTTTGAAAATTTTGGGATAGAACCCGAAAAGCCATTATGCTGCCAAAATTTCTATGTTTTTAGAAATGACCTATAATTATCTGAAAGTAGCATTTTTGGTATTATACACCTTAAATGAGAATGTTGTGAACAAATGGGATGTGAATTTGGAAATAAATTAGGTTAAGCTGATGTGAGTAAGGGAAATGATATGTATGATACTAGTAACCTAGGGGTGTCACAAGATCAATTGCTGAATATGAGAAAGAGTTCTCTAGACTTAGCAAATATGCCAATGAGATAATCTCAACTAAGCAAGATAGATGTAGGAGATTTGAGAAAGGCCTAGACACTAAGATTAGATTGTAGATGGCTATAAACCAGATTAATGACTTTGCCAAGCTCAGTTCTAGAGGCAAGTAAGAGACAGAGAGAAAATTCTCCAAAACAATCATCTCAGAGACCACCTCAAACATAGAATTCTAGGTAGAGAGGACAATTTAGATAGCATCAGTAATGACCAACTGCTAGTGCCCTAGTTTTTACAACTAGAAGCATAAATCCTACTTGTATGGCATATGGTAGGAAGCATGGTAAAATATGTTGGAGGAATAGGCTTAAGGTATGTTATGAATGTAAAACTATAAGGCATTTTTGAAGGGATTGCCTGAAGAGGACTGATGCGTCTACCTAGCAATAAGCATCATCACCAGCCCGAACTAAGAGTCAGAGGGACAAAAGATGGGATAAACCTAGTGTCAATTAGAGGCCCAAATAAGAGTCAAGTATGAGGATAGAGGCTCGAGCTCTTGCAAGATAGCATGTAATCAAGGCTTGTGAGGATATAGACTCTCTCTAGATATCATTGTTAGTACTCTTTATTTCTTTGATTTACCTACTTTGGCATTAAATGATTCAAATTCCACATGTTCATATGTTTACACTACATTAGCAAGAGAGAGAGAGAGAGAGAGTTACAATCAAAAGCTTTAGACATAGAAATTATGGTTAGTAACCCAATAGGATAACATGTCATTATTAATAGAATATGAAAAAATTGTCTATTGATTTTCCAAGGGCAGACCTTTCTTGCTAATCAAATTGAATTGCCTTTCGAAGAGTTTGACGTTATTTTGGGAATGGATTGGTTGTTTAGACATCATGCTAAAACAAATTATAGGTAGAAAAGGCTTACTATTGAAACAATAGATGGTGATGAAATCAAAGTTATAGGTGAAAGAAAGAACTTTTTTCTAATGTTATTTCTATAGTAACAGCAAGACGCAAGATTCAAAAAGGGTGTCAAGCATATCTAGCATATGTTGTTGATGTAGAAAGGCAAAACCTGACATCAATTTGATACTAGTAGTAGTTGAGTTTTCTTATGTTTTTCAAGATGAGTTGCTAGGATTGCCACCAGAGCAAAAGCTTGAATTCGCTATTGAAGCATATCTAGGCACTACCTGTAACACCCCCTGCCTATTCGTGAAGAAAATAGGCAAAGTGTACTACTTCTCATGAGGTTACCCATCCTTGGATTTCCCTAGGGGCCCTTTATTTAACTATTACTTGGGTTTTTCCTATTCAGTTCAGAAATTTCATTAAATCATTTTGGGGGTCTGATGTTAACTTACTAGGCATATTACATTCACATGCCTAATCTTTCAGTCAAATATCAACCTAGGTTGCTATTATAACTAGGAACTCGTTTGCACTAATGATGGGCTAATATATTCTCTGTATAGCTACCATACCATTCCATAACCCACAGTAACATGCACGAGTGCCTCTACCATCTAAGATAACACATTTTAGTCATACAATAGCATACCTAGATAGTCTTCAGCTACACTACTCATTGTCCTCATCGTATTATCTCAATCTACTACCTGCGCATCGAACACCCGATATGCTAAGTATGCACTATGTGGTGAATTTAACCAAACATACCATGTATACTATCACATGCAATTATACAAAATTAGTTTCCAGCATCATTTACTTATTAAGTATAGTCTTTCTACTAAAGCTTCCAGTGATTATTCATTCCATGAACTACATTACCTTGACTAGAAACTTAAATTGAGGTTACAGTTGCCATTTTACCCTTATACATCATTTTAGTACTTTTTAGCTGCAAACCAAACCCACCTTCTTTCACTCTTGTTACTTCCCTATCATGCCTAAGTTACATGACTCATATAACTTACCCTCTATTCTTATTATTCTTTGATCAATATCCCTTATGCAGCTCTATTTATTATGTATACATACATAGATTACCATTTACTATATTTATTTTAGATTATTTCTTCCATAACTTATTTTTTTCACAAGTGTTCTGTTATTCATTCACCAGTTCATCGATCTTTTACCCCTATTAAGAATCTCATCAAGATAACACAAGTTTATTTCATCTCTCTCTTTATCACTTATCTTTTGTTCTTAAGATGTTTACTCATAGGTTATCTCTATCATAACAATTTAACTTTTAGTTCTTTTTATTGTTATTTAAGTTTGTTCAAGTTCTTTTAGCTTATCCAATGATACCTCCATAGTTCAGGAAGAACTCCCAACCACTGGATAAAAGGAATCACAATGTGCAGTGGCCCCCATTTTTTACCTTAGCTGCTATCCCAACCCAATCTAAGAATAAAAAAAAAGACAAGGTTATACAATGACCCATATTACAAACCTAAGTGTCTGTACACACCTTTTGCTTGATAGTAGGGATTAGTTCCAAGGAACCTCTCAATATCGAAAAAGGGGATAGCAGGGATCAGTCCCGTGGGACCTTCTAATATCCTTATACAATTAACACCATTAAGGTGTCTAGTGGATAATAGGGAATAATCTAGTGGGACCTCTTAATATCCACGAGTGGGTAGTAGGGATCAACCGTAGGCCTCCCAATACCTAAAGCGTGCAGGCTCAAATCAATACTCAGCAACTGCACTGGCAAAAATCCACACAGACTCAACCTCTAGCAGCTACTAATCCCTAGTTGACTGGTCAACTTATCAAGTGTATAAACAACCAATGATCCTAACATTTCCCTTCTATTATCTTTCATAGTCATTATATTCCATATTAATTCATATCCTTGATAAATCAGCTTACTTTATTTCTCAATCAAATTCTATTTATCATATTTCTAGTCTCATTACATTACCATGTCCCCGACTCAAGTTTTATTCTTTCCATTAATGTCAGTTGATAGTCATTTATCCCATTTAGCTTATGGCTTTAGTTTATCTTTATTGCTTGTTTATGTTCATTTTACCTCACTTCCATTTCTCCCAAAATTATACTCAATGGCTTTTATGTCTCATCTTTCTTGCATTACTTTACCATAATTTAGTTCCTAAGTTTAGTAGCTTTTTCTCATTGTCAGTATATTTATACTAATATTCATTTTTTGTACTATCAAATAATTCACCAATATAATTTGTGGAATTCTTTATAATGATTACTCTGTACACATATCTTTAGGTCTCTACCAATTACAAATCTCTTTTTCTAATCCCCCGGGCACAAAATGTCCACCTATTAGTTTCCTTAAACTTTGTCCACACATTATTGTGCATTAATAATTTCTTCTTTTATCTCTTAATTTTTTCGATCAGCTTTTCAATAATTTCTCAGCTCTTTAATCCATTTTACTTTAGCTAGACTTAACTAATTGCCTTTTTAGGCTACCATATATTTATTCTACTTATGTTCAAGCTAAAAAGACACAAATTCTATTTTATTTGATCCGATCATTTTTTTCGGATAGTTATAGGTTATCCAAATTCCTTAGATAGTTATGGGTCCATTATTACATAAGAGTTACTATTCTTTTAGTACATTTTTCTCACCAACCTATTTCTCTATTTTGTTATCTTGTCTCCTAAACCCCCTTATAACTTAAAATATTTTACCCCATTCATCATTATATTTATCTTAGCAAAATAATTCGTTATTTCATCCCTAAATCTTAAACCACATCTCTTAATTAAATCCTTATTCTTCTATAGACCATTTACAACTCTAATTATTACATTATGTGTTCTCACCCATCAATACTACACACACCATTCATGCTACATAACTTATTAATTCTTTCCACCTAACCAACCATTTCTTACTCATTCCATATCCCTCACATATCCTATACCATGTTACCATTATACATCCCATGCATTCATACCATACATCTATAGTCACATCATGCCATACATGACATACACATAGTCACGCATGTAACACATGCATACACATCTCTTGTATATCCAATTCACATCCATGACATCTTATCTCCTCAAATTACACCTCCTAACATGCCATTCATGTGCATATATGCATACAAGCATATCCTCGATAAATGTACCTAAACTTT
>CANXYI011684460.1:0-10571 GCA_948208565.1 Hura crepitans
CAGTATATTTAAGTTTGGCAATTGAGATAATTCTGCTGGAAGATATCCTGATAAATTGTTGTTGTCCAGAAGCCTACAAAATTAACCATATAAAAAACGAATGGGCATGACAGAACAAGAAAGGGCATTACTGAAAATAAAATAGAATGTTCGTACATGCTTAGTATCCACGAAGAAAAAATCACTTTATTACATGAACACGGCTAATTTTGTAACTTACAAGTGAACTAGCACAGGTAATCTGGACAGTTCTGGTGGGATTTGCCCACTGATTGAATTGTTGTTCATGTGACTGTTCAGGGAAAGATATTACAAAATGGTGAAGTGAAAACAAAAAAATATTAGAAGTTTAGCATTCGTTTTTACAATAAATAACAAGAAACAAACTCTCACAAGTGCTTCGTTTTGTTCAACAGCGCAAATGATCTCGGAAGTGGTCCTGATATATGATTCTGGTCAATCTGTATTCTGTTCAAGTTTGGAAGATAACCAAGCTCTTCAGGCAAAGAACCTACTAATTGGTTTCCGTTCACAAGCCTAAAAGAATAAGGATCATATAAGAATGCAAGAAGAGGTACAAAGCACACTTAATGAAACAGGAGAACAAAATATAACACAATAAAAAATGGTCATAGAAATTTTCCTCAGGATATTTTCTAGGTAGTGGTTGAAAGTATTCGTATTATGTGATAATGAGCTTGAATATTTATGCAAAGAAGGAAGAAGTAGTTTAACTTACAAGAGTTCCAAAGATTTAATATCACCTATCTCTTTTGGTATGCTCCCAGTTATGTTGTTCCACATAAAATCCCTTCAAGAATATTAAGTAATAATTCTCAGCAGTGAGAGATAAATGATGAGGAAAGAAAATGAACACATATCAATTATGATATTAAACAGAAGCTCTCCCTTTGATCAATGACTTACAATATTATCATATAAGATAAGCGACCAAGGGATGGTGATAAAGTTCCAGACAGATTCATCTTAAGTAGCTGCCTGCAAAAAAAGAAATAAAAAATGCATAATATAGTGATTTTCTCTTAAAGAAGAGGGGAAAGAGACCCTAGAGATATCTACATTCAGCATATAGAAAAATTTCATTCAAACAAGAATATATAATAATTGGAGCCGTCAATTACATAAAACAAATAAAACTGCAGAACAGCAATATTAATTGCATAACAGCAACACACAACATTAGATTCTGCAATTCATAAAGTCACCCGGTCATCTATTTCTAGTAATTAGTTAACTTTCATCACATAGTTTCTTCCCTTGAAGGTATATTTTAATGCACTTTTAAGTAAACCCAAAACTAAGTAAGTCCAATCCATGGCAAAAACTAAAATAGAATCATCCAAGGCTTCAAGTAATGCAATCTAATCTGCAAGCAAATGCATAAAATAGAAAAGAAAAAAAAAAAGATCAGAATCATACAATTCTCTAACATGCAGGTAACCATCATCCAATGAACTGTTGAAGCACAAAACTCCGGTCCAATTTGATGTACAGGGATCCCCGCGATTCCAATTGCTCAAGTTTTTGTTGATATCAATCAAACTGTTCCTGATGTCTTGCAATGCACTTACTGGAAATTTAAGCAATGTCCTTAATTCATTCACTCAACCAACTAAAAAAAATTAAAAATTAATGAATTTGTCCTCATTTATTTCCACATATCTTCCATCAAAACATATTAAAAACGTTAACAAAGCTATATAAGACATCGATATTCCTATTCTTCTGCTCAAAACCAACTATTAGAACCGCAAAGTTATCCTTTAATCACAAGCAATTATTTTATTTGACAGTAGAAGACACCATACCATTGACTAAATCGATGTGTGCTTCTCATTAAGAACTTTATGCACAAGCAATTAAAACCATATATTACTTCTATCCAATTCTACGACTAAGAAAATTGCTTTCCTTTAACTTTAAAATATAAAAGCAGTTCAAGCGAAATCACCTTCTTCAGGATCAGTAATGCCAGTTTGTCCTCCAATAAGCAGAGGAGACCAACAAAGCCACGCAAGCAAAACAACTCCAGAAGTGAAAGTTCTTGACATAGACATTTTAATATTGTGAAGACTAGAATTCTGAAACATATCCTGTTTATCCGAAAGCTAAAAATCCTTAGAACGCACCAACATATTGCACCTGAAAACAAGAAACAAACAACCGACACTGGATGTTTCAATTTTTAATACAAAAACCCATATATGCCAACAGAAAAAGCAAATCCTCCAACCACTTCCAAACAAAAAAGCAAGAGACAGATTACTTGGCAGAAGAGAAAAAGGAATTCAAACAGAAACGGAGTGAACAATAACAGAAAGACCCACCTACGGTAATTGGAAATTGATATGCTTGAATAATGAATATTCACTGCCTCGAAGCTAGAAGAAGAAAAACTGAAAATTGAAATCTTTGTATTTGGTATTATTCTGACCAAGTCACAATTACGAAAGCAGCAGAGAAAATTGATCATAATGATGAAATAGATGATGAAGAGGAGGATACCCATCTCTTTCATTTCTCTCAACTATTTGTTGAATAAAAAAAAAAAGCTGGCAGTAATGGCCAATGGGTATGGCTACTTTGACTTTGTTATGTTTTGGAGGTTAAGGATTTTTAATACTCTATATGTGTTTCGCTTTCTAAAAGGGACAAGAAAACAAAAATTATTGGCGATGGTCTTTCAGAAATGGCCAACCCAACTACTCCGTGTGACCTCGAGAGAAAAGTTTCCGTCCCCAGTACCCAAAATAAAATAAAATCACTATTTACATGTGAAGGAAATTTAATTTATAAGAATGTATTCGAGCATAACTTTTCATAATTTTTATTTTTTAAAAAAATTTAAATGAATTTAATTAAAATTTATAAAATATTATAAAAAGTTGCATGTATTCAATCAAAATTTTTAAGATTTTTTTAAGTTTTATAAAATTTTAAAATATTTAATTATAATTTTTTAAAAATTTAAAAAGTATATATGTATTCAATCTTGATTTTATTTTTCAAGAATAATAACTTTTATAAATCTTTAAATACTTTAAGTTAAAAGTACATATATTTAGGTTTACCACTTGTCTTTTATTTAACTCATAAAATTTTCCTCACCAATTTTTTTATAGAAACAAAAATAAAAATTGATGCTCAAAGATTTAATATTCTTCCTTGTGATTAACTCCAAGTAAAAAACAATGTTACTTTTTAAGATACGGATTATGTTTTCTTATTTCGATTGGAGGTTTTACATTGCTATTGAAATTTTAATTTTTAAAATATTTCTTTTATAAATTTTCAACACAAATGATAAATTCAATGAATTATTAGAATTCATCTAATTTTAATCTTAATTTTTAACTTAAGAAGGCAATATTATCATTAAAAGAATGCTAACTCAAACTTAATAATTAGCATGAAATTTAATTTCACTTACTCCATCGTTGTCATTGAAAATTTTACAAAGAAATTCAAATCTCATGCTTAAATATTTTTCTTTCAAAATATAAATTTTTACACCGTATGGAAAAAAAATTTTATTAGAACTAATTTATATATGATTTTAGTGTAACAATAACCCGAAAATCTTTATATTTAGCAAAAATATATTAAATTATTAGAAAATTCTTGTTGGTTCGTTTAACTTTTAAAAACAATTTTTATGAAGAGCAATAATATATTATAATTATTTTACGAAATGGAAATTGAATCAAAAGTTTTTACTTTTTGGAAATTGAATCAAAAGTTTTTACTTTTTCTCAGGACTAAATATCTTTATTAATTATGTTGAATTTATATTTATTTTTAATTTTAAAAATTATAACATAAAAATTCAATAAATCATATCAATAGTTCCGGTGCAAATTATGATTTTTTTGTTATTATTATTAAACAGAAAGTGCAGGCTATGCTACGAACATATTAACTTAAATCAAATCTGTAGATTGTAAAAAAAAAAAACTCCTAGTTTTCCTTTTCTTCGTTTTTGTGTCTAATTTGATTTTTGATCCACAAATAAATACATATAGTACATTGTAAACTCTAATTAGACTATCCAAAATCAAACATGAAAGAAAATAGTGAAACAAAAGTATAAGATATTTGTAAATTTGAATAATAAAAATAAAAAAATTTATAAAAATCGTATAAAAATCTATAAAAACTATTTAATAAGAGTCATTCATACTTTTTAAAAGTTTATTAAAGATTTTTAAAAACTGTTCATACTTTTAAAAAGTTTATCAAAATCTTTAAAATTTTATAAAAAAAATCATTTAAAAAAGTCCATTAAAATTTTAATTGAATATCCTCTCTTAAAGATAAGGTCTAACCAAATAGATATTTTAATTATAGACTAATTTGTATAGATAGTCTCCTAATTAGTAATCATATATTTACTATTTATTTTAACTTTATTTTATATTTATAAATTTTTTGATTTAAATTTTTTTACTTAAAAATTTTTTATGACTTGCAATAACAAATTAACTTTTTAATTTTTAATTTTTAAACTATTTTTTTTAATCTCACCCTTAAATCTTCTATTATACTTACAAAAAATTTTTTATCAAGACTATGATATCAATAATATAAGTTTGCTTTATATTTGGTCAATTTTTATTTTTCTTGGCAAAATTATAAAACTATTTCATAATCTGATAACTATTTTTAGGAGAGAAATCTAATGTTTTTTACCTCTTTTAATTTCTCATAAACGTTGCGATACTGAGAACTTCCAATGAAACCTAAAAATTTTTGCTATTAAGAAAATAATTCTCAAACTCGCATTACCCTATAACCCAATTATTTTATATAGGTTGAAAATATTCCAAAAAACTTGTTTAAAAAATTAATGCAATCAATAATAGTGTAGAGAGATGAGATGTTTTGATGAAATTGTCATCTAGTTCTACACTAATAACCTATTGATCTTTTTCCTAAAAAGAGTTCAAAATTAATATCTTATTTTTGTCTTTATAATATATCTCTTTTATATTCAAATATTTATCAATTCTATAACATACAAGCAAGTATTATATTTAAATCATCCATCATTTTTGCACATCATTTAAAATAAATTGTAATTGTTAAATCACATATAATAATAAGATACAAAGATATTCATCCATAAAATGGGCTATTCATTGATTGAAGATTGACTTGACAAATACCCGTAAATCCATCAAAATTTACAGTAACTATCCAATTCTCATATCTGAGAGCTTGGCCTTTATTAAAAATACATTTTTAGTGACTTTTATTAAAGAAAATTCAAAATTTATTTTATTAGAAAATACTAATTATCTATAAAAGTCATTAATATGAATTAGTTTTATTGTGTAAAATAGCTTTGAATAAAGGAAAAGCCCATTCATGAGTCCTTTAATTTTCAGATTTTTGTACATTAAGTCATTTTACTTTAAATTTTAATTATGTTAAATATTTATTTACCAAAATTGATGATTTTTTTTAAAAATTTAAATCACATTAAGCAATTGAAGCTCGGTGTTCAAAAATTATTATTGTTACTTCAATTTTTGATAAAAGACAATCATCGGGCATCCTTTTTAAGATGTAATTTTGATCAAATTTTACAATTTTTAAAATGACATAAGTCATCAATCTCTTATATAACTTTTTTATTTAATTTATTTGACATAATATAGAGATAAATTTGATCAAATGAGCCATATAAGTACTTAAATTGGTTAAAATTAAAAGTAAAAGGATTTAATGTAAAAAAATTTTAATACAAGAACTTAATGCAGAAAAATGTAAAAATTCGAGGACCTAGAAATATATTTTTCCTTCAATAAACTAACTATTACAAATAAAACAAAGAAAGTACAGAAAATAAGCATTAACCAAAATAACACAACATAGGGTAAAATACGTCTCGACTCCTCATTGTGTGGTTTGTACGAACTACCGTATCCACATAGATGACTAGAACTATCACAACTCAATTAAAGCGATTAGAACAACAATATGAAGTCTATAAGGACCATATACGAACTGAAATTATATGATATTATCATACAAAATAATTACATATTAAGTAGATCTTTAACATAATTTCTTACTTTAAGAACATAGGATAAGCATTGACCTAAAATTTTGCTTCAAGCTCCAATTTGGATCTTTAATTCTTTCGATTTCAATAAGCATTAGCTATTGACATCCTCTCAATTGTTGTTGGAACCTAAAGCTCACAACAAAAATCGAGGAAAATTAACTCCAAATCCTTCAATAACCCTTCAATTCAAATAATTTATTTGATATCAATCTCATGAAGCATTAGTCATGCATTTCAACCTTATTTTTTGCAATGATTAACTTGTGGAATTGTCTACTTACCACTCTTAGTTCTCTGCTATCAATCATAATAAGTCATTTTTCATTGACTAGGAATAGTCATTAAGTGCCCCAATTTCAAATCTCCTTAGAATTTTATAATTCCACATCAATCACCAACTCCATTTGCTTGCTTTTTCTTTCCATGAAATGTCTAAAATCAAAGAAAAAAAGTAAGAATTTACCTCTTTAGCTAGCATGGGGTTGACCACACTTGAGTTTCGCCCCTTCTTTGATTTAAATTTTTTTTTCCTCCAATCAACTTTCCTGCCACCCTCTAATCACAATTCTTCCCCTCCTTGAATCAAATTTGAAAATGTCCTCTTTGAGGGTTTGGCCCTCCTCTATTGTTCATTCGCTTCGAGTGAAAAATGTATTAATTTTAGTGGCATTGTCAACCTTCAAGCTCCACTAAAGCTTATTTACGGGCTAATCCTCACCTTGAAACCCACTCATCTCTCACGTGGCATGAAGAAGGAGAAGGAAAAATGGAAAATTCTAGGTCACCCATCTCTTGGCAAAATTGAACAAAAAAAGAGGCATTTTGTTCTTTATTTGGTCCTCACATGAGGATACCTATGATACTTTTAATGTACCATAAGCATTTTGTTTAATCCCTCTCCTTTCTTTTCATTGACTTTTGGTTTTGATCTTTGAAGTTTTATTCCTTCATTAATTCTCCAACTTTTTTTTCATTTATCAAACATTTCACAATTCACTTAGATTCTCCACTCCTTTTTCATGTCATATCCCTTAAATCATAAAAATTCTCTTTTATATAGTTTAGTTTCAATTTCCATTAATTTTCTTATATTTTAATTATTTCATTAATGATTAATAATGTTTACCCTTCTTTATTCTTTTTTCCATTTCATTTCTGTTTAGTTTTATTGGCCTCATTTTCTCTCTTAAAAAAATCTCTAAGAAAAATTCAAGACGTTACAAGGTTAGAAAAAGAATTATTTGCAAGTATTTTTTAAATGTCATTACAAATTAATGTAGACCTTTTAGAGTTAAAAATTGCTACCATAGGTTTTTGTGATGGAATATTGTAAGTATACAAATTGCTAGAGTTTATAAAATGCTAATGTAAATTGTTGTGAATTTTTTAGAGAAAAAATTGGAGCCAGAACTTGTATAGGTTCACAAAAAAAAAATCAAAGATTTATCAATGTCATTGCAAATGGGAATAGAAAATTTTGATGTTAAAATTGATGATAAATTTTTTAGGAAAAATGAACTAAATTGCCCTATCATTTGTTAAAAGAGCTATTTTGACTTGAAAGCTTTTTTGTTTCAAAAATGCCCTTAAGGTTTCAAAGTGGTGCTATTATCCCTCCTTTGTCAGCGTTAAAGAAAACTTAATGGTGCTGATGTGGACAATGAGTTAGCAATACGTGGCACTTATGTTAATTCATGTTAGCACATAGTTTTAAAGTTTTATTTTGCTTTTACGTTTTACAAAAAGGTTATTTTCCTTTCAATTATTTTCTATATTTAAATAAAAATTGCAAAATTTTAAATTTTTGGCAAAACTGATTTTTAAGTCCCTGAACTTTTGTTTTTCTACATTAATTTCTTGTAGTAAAATTTTTTTACATTGAATCCTTTTGCTTTTAATTTTAATCCCATTAAATTCTTATCTGACTTGTCTTATCAAATTTATATATGTATCATGTTTGATATATTAAGTTAAAATATCATAAAAGAAATTGGTAACTTATATTCTTTAAAAATTATGAAATTTAACTAAAATCGCATCTTAAAGAGGATATCCAATGTTTGTCTTCTATCGAAAATTGAAGGAAAAAATCAATTTTTGAACACCTGAGTTTGAATTGCTTAATATGATTAAAAATTGAAAAAAAATTCCATCCATTTTGTTAAATAAAGACTTAATATAATTAAAATTGAAGATCAAAGGACTCAATATAGAAAATTTTTAGTACAAGGATTTAATGTAGAAAAACGTGAAAGTTCAAGGACTTAAGAATGGGTTTTCCCTAAATTTTTCTTCAATGTAATTATATAAAATAAATATGAATAGTTGAATAGCATTTTAATTTTAATTTAAAAATATATTCTCTATATTTTGTTATTGTAAATGATATTAGTAAAATTCGAATAATTTATATAAAAAATTATTTTATGTGAAAATTTTGAGGAAAAAATTGAATAAGCAATTTGTCAATTGTAATACATCTTAAAATGCTTGATTTAATTTAAATAAATTTAGACACTAAGTTAAATATTTTAGAATAAATTTTTTTATCAAATTTAATATGTAAAATATGCAATTTTTAGAATTATATTACACATTTCTTATTCATTTTTTTTTTCAAAATAATAACATAAAATAATTTTTATAAATTATGAGAATTTTTAATGAAATAAAAATTATTTTTAAAATAAAATATTTAAAAATATTGAGGATATGTATTAAAAATTAAATATTATCAAAATGCTATTCAAGTATTCATATTTATTTATAAAATTAAATAAAAAAATTAAAAATTTAAATTTATGTATAAATATAAAAAAAAATTAAAAGGCAAAATAGTCTCTCTTTTAAAACGTTAGGGGCAAAATAGAATTTTAAAATTATGTGTTAATGTGTATTGATACGTATTGCCAATTCAATATCCACGTCAACACTATTAAATTTTCTTCGTGTTGTAGAAAAATGGTATAATAATATAATTTTTAAAACCTTAAGGGTAATTTGGATCTAAAAAAATTTAAGGGGTAAGATAATTCCTTAAGACAAATGATAGGGGTAATTTAGTATCTTTTTCCAATTTTTATGATGACATTTAGTAAATGGGCATAAAAAAATTATTTTACTAGAACCTATAAAATATTGTTGTAAATAATGATGAGTTTTTTTGAAGGAAAAAATTTGGTATCATACTTTTACATTTTAAATATTACTGAAATTAAATTACTTTAGTTTTGATGGATCAAATTCGTGAATCAGATCAAATTTCACCACCTTTACAAAAATATATATAATAGGCAGGCATAAATATTATTTCACTAGTAATAAATACAATAACATATTTAATTTAGAGTTAATTTATAAAGCAAGGCATAATATGATTTAATTAATAATAAATAAGATAATTTTAATTTAGAGTTAATATTAAAGAAAAAAATTATATTTAATTTAGGATAGGTTCTTCCATGTGCACATGCACTCAATGCACAGCGATATGCAAATAGGATAGTTTTTGGCTTTATCTCAATAGTTTAGTTTTACTAATATTTAACTTGGAATTTGCTTCTTCAAGGAAGCAAGAGAGAGCTTTAACTTACAAATTTAATAGCACCTTTAAAGCCAAACGACGTCATTGAGACAGAACAAGCTGTTTTTTGCATTTTTTTTTCTTGCGTGCCTTATTTCCTTCAGCTGAAAGAGGTAATAAGATGATGAATTGATTAGCAGCAGACCGTATCCAAAAAGAAGAAATGGTTGTACGAAAGACAAGTTTGCTTTAATTAATTGGTGAGGATCTATTTCTTTTTGTTGATTTTGCTCAATGTTATCTAAAGAAAGAATTTCTGTGAAATGATAATAATTAATCAAATTTTGAGTTTTTAGGTTTATATGCTTTTCATGAATTGAAATTATTATCTTTACACTCAAAACGTGCATTAAATGAAGCGAGGAAGCACAAATGAGGTAATATAAAAATCTCAAGTTAGAATTGCTGTGATGTTAGCTAGTGAACAACAACAAATTCTACTAAAAAAGTCATTGAATTTTAAGGACAAGTTTTATGGTAAAAGGATTGACTTTCGTCTAAAAGCAGAATAATACTGAAGTACAAATGATGAATAATCCAAAAAAGATTAGGTTGAAGGCTTCTTATGAGAACAAAGAAATGAAAGAATAATAGTATTTGTGTGACTCTCCTTACCCGTTTTGGTCAGCGGACCTGAATAAAGAGAAACACATAAAGCATCATGTAAACTTGCATAACCTTAACTTATAAAATTCTTAGTAAACATTAAAAGTTATAAAAATGTGATTTTTCAAAAACCCCTTTTTTGTATGAAAAATAAATTTGGAAAATCCTCGTCGAAAATTTAGTAGTATAATAGTAATATCGAGATATTATTCTCAATATGAATAATAACCTGCATAAAGAAAAACACTTCTAGAGCAAAATATTTCCAATCCCCCACATCTATGATCCTCA
>CANXYI011684537.1:0-10941 GCA_948208565.1 Hura crepitans
GTAGAGGTCCAGACAGACTTAATATCATTTATATAGTAGTCTGCACAGACTAATGTCAGAGCCTCATAGAGTCTGTATGGACTAGTCGATGTATGAATGGGACCATTCTAATGCTTTGGATTATTTCTTTTGGTTTTGTACTATTTACACTTCATTGCTTATTTTGGGGTTGTAATAGCTAGTAAATAACTTGTTTTACATGCTAAAACCTAACTTTCACATCAAACGATTTTATATATAATTAAATGGTATTTTCCTTGACAAAATGGATTTGTATTTTCTTAATCAAAAGTCATAATAATAAAATGTATTTTTGAAGGCCAATCTCGTAGAGATGGGAGTTTGGCAATTATCACTAATTCCTATGGAATTATGGGTAATTGTCAAGTGAAATAACAATTAATTAATGACCCGATTTCTGGATGTATAAATGTGTTTGTCATATTGTTTTAAATACTGCAATTTACTTCTTATACATGGAAATGTGACATAACTACTTTAAATATAATGCATGCTTATTTGATAAGGGATTGATACACGTTACAATATACAAGAAGGCATATCATAAGGGCATAAATAAGATCTGAATTCCAACCTTTCTAGTACATAAGATCAGAGGTCCTAGTGTAGAGGCCAGGTGGTGACTCCACTAACCACTGTCATTCCTGGTAAAATATCATAATCTCTACAGTTACTATTTTAAAATTTGGGATAGTGCCTAGTACAGCCGTCATGCTACCAAAATTTTAGCATGAAGATTCCCAATTTTTGAATATGTAACAGTATTTGAAAAAGTTTTTGAAAACCTGTATTTTCACATGTAATATTTTGATAAGAATGTTTTATAACAAGTAAAGGAATAAGAGAGTTTGGATATCTTGATATACATGTACATCTTAGTTTGTCTCAGTGATTGGCTGGTGTTCGGATTGGGTAAGGGGTGTCATAGAGTACGTCTAAAATATGGACTACTACATAATTTATAACTCCAATTATCCTGTATCGAGGTATGTCATGGTAAGTATAGGCTAAAAATAGGTAAGTAAACCGTGGTAAATAAGCAAAGTAGAAATGAGTAAGGAAGAACGGAACCAAGATAATCAAGTCAATAATAATATAATTGGGCGTAAGAAATAAAGAACACCAAAACCCAATGTTGTAATGAAATTAATATATTAATAAGTGGCCTAGAGATTTAAGCATCATAAATTGAGTTTAATTGGCCTAAATTATTAATAAGAATAGACAGTAAAGAAGTAAGGAAGTTAAGGAAAGGACCAAACAAGAGTAACAAAGGCAAGTTAAGAATATATGGAAAGGAAATTAATTTAACTATAGACCATGATATAAAGGGATATATAAATGGAATATACAAGGTAGAATAATTAAAGCATATAGTATACATGAATATAATTATACATTATTAATGTGTGCTTGCATCATTACCATTTCATGTGTGATTGTAATTTAAAGAAAACACATATGTGTACATGATTTGTTGATTACACCACTAAGCCTCATGCTTAGTGCATCGTTGTTTGCATGCGTAGGTAGTAGATAACCAGTGCAGGTGATAGCCTCAAGTGGAGCAATGCAGACCAGGGACTATAGATTAAGACAACACATTTTCTAGTATTGTGCAATAATTGTAATAAAGGTATAAATGACACTCATGTACGTATAAGTAATAGAGTGGGCTTGAACCTGTGAAATAGTCTGCATGTAATTTGAAACTAGTATTATAATTGTGTGTATATGTCATGCAAACTTATGTGTTGTAATATAGGTAAGAAAATAGTCTCTTGGATGATAATAACAGATGAATTATGTCATATATGTTAAATCATAAAGACAATTGTAGGGATTGGATGGATCCATTAATGAGGACTAATTATTTAATGATATAGAAGTGTAAATTCTTATAGAGATTATTGGATTAGGTTTTTGGTTAGCCATTATGTTGCTGGATTTTCACCAGAATACATGATAAATATGCTACACTCATAAAATGACTAGAGTAAAACATGAAAATAAGTTTGAAATAAGGAAGTCAGATTATGTCATCCCTTAGTTGGGTCTAACAATTAGACCGAGTAGGGGGTGTCATAGTTGGTGGTATTAGAGCAGGTTTAAGTGGTCCTCGGAGTACGAGTTATACGTGAGTGCCTTAAGAATTAAAGTTGTATATTATATATGTTTACACTACTTGAGGCTTATGAGTGTCTTTTCTATATAGATTAGAGATGAGTGAACATCAACAACTTACTAGTGTGGAGGAGGAAGGGAGTCATGGTGCCACTATAGTTTAGGAGCCAGCGCACTCAGAAACCTTAGTGCCTAGTGCAGTAGCACAATCGGCACCTCCTTATTCAGTATTAGTACAACGAACACTACTATAGTAGATAGTAGAGGTCTTTAAACAAGTTGCCGTAATGGCTACTCCACCCCCACCAGTAGCACCTTAGCCATAGCCATAAGTCCTATAAGCTCTTTAAAAAACATATTTGGAGTGGGTAAAGAAGATGGAGGCTAAGGATATCCTAGGAACAGAGTATGATGACTCCCTATAACTGAATACTAGTTAGAAAAAACTATTAAAATACTTTAGTAGTTGAATTGTACTCCATTTGAGAATGTAGTGTGTGCCACCTAATTGCTATAAACTGAAGCATACAGATGGTGGGAAATAGTGAGTGAAAGAAAAGCACGAGAGGACCTAACTTTGTAGTTTTTTCTAGGGGAATTTAAAAAGAAATATATCATAAAATACTACTTAGATAAAATAATAAGAATTTCTCAACCTGAAACATGGAGAAAGATCCATATTCAAATATAAAAAAGAATTTGCTTAACTTACCCAATATGTGAAGGAAATGGTGCCTACTAAAGCTGAAAGGTGTAAATGGTTTGAAAAGGGGTTAAATAGTGGTATTAAATTGTAGGTGGCCATAATGAAAATCAAAGAGTTCTTCTCATTTGTAGTAGAAGCTTATACAATAGAAGAGATACTGGAGGAGAAAAAGAAAGAATGTATTTAGAAGAAAAAGGCCTTTAGTCAGAGGCAAGAGAGCCTATCCCAAAAAGCAATTAAAAAGTAAAAAGTGGATCAGACTTAGTAATCGCAACAAAGCTAAAGTTGGACCCATCAGTTTAAATAAGTATCCCAAAGGCAAGTTTATGAGAAAAACGACTAGTGATCAACAATTTAGATTTGGGATAGTATAAAGGACAGAACCTAAGGCTTTAGCTAGATAGTATGCCTTATGAGCCCACAATGATTTAGACTCTCCTAAAATCACACTAGATATTATTTCTTGTTATGTTAGTTCTTAACACAGTTACTTTTAAAATCACATCCCTAAATGATCCGGATGGTGATAAAGCATATATGATAAAAATTGACTGATACTAAAACTTGTAACTGCCCTTAAGATTGATCCGAATGAAATTTCAAGGATGAAATTTCTTAAGAGGGGAAGGAACTATAACGATTGAAAATCCCGATTTCATGAATAGTGTCTTCTAATATATGAATAATGTTTCTTGAATAACGGCATTACCCTAAAGAAGAAAAAGGGGAGCACTAGCTATAAAACTTTGATGGGCAAATTGAACATGAAAATGAAATAATTAGAACTTTTCATTGAACTAATAAATTCTTTCATGCTGAAATCTAGTGAATAGTGACTATAGTTTGCATCGAGCTGGACACTACTTGAGATGTGCCTGGATTGACTTGAAAATAGCATAACTTGAAGGTTAAAAATTCTAAATAGTTTAATGGTGAAGGAATTGGAATTTTCTAAGGTCATTTGAGATTTAATAAGATTTTCTTAACTACGCGAGTGAATAGTTTACTTAGTTCCCTTTGGAGTTTTGACCTGAGATTTTAGGGATCCCTTAATTGAGTAAATCATTAATTTTTAGTACTGAAAGAATGATTTTTGGAGACTTCTAAAATTTATTTTGCATTTTTGAAATTTAAAATGTAAATAGAATTAATTGGGGCTGTCCGATCACCACATGGCACAATCATGGCCATCCACCTATATAATATAAATGTGTTATGGTGTGTGCATGTGTATGGTGGCTAGATACACTTATCTTCTTCCCCAAATCCTTGAAAAATCAAAGTTAGCTCACTCTTTCTCTCTCTTCCCTTCTTTTCTTCATTTCTTATTAGAAACACATCAAAATGCTTCATATATTATATGAAAATGATCCTTGCAACGTCTAGAATCTATATCTAGCCCCAGATTTACAAGAAATGGAGGTTCTAAGGAGGAACAGAGCTTGGAAGATTTAGGATTTTAAACCCTAAATCACATCGGGTTCCAAATCGAATCTCGATTATTTTTCTATATAACTGTAGATGCTATAGATTAAGGGTATGCTTTTATTTTCAGATTTGGAGTTATAAATATTTTTTATGAATTTTTCTAATTTTTGAAGTATTATGGAATTTAGAGAAATTAGCATAGAATGAGAACCAAGGTGAATGAAAGCTATAGAATTAAATTTGGGACCTCGAATAATGTCTTTGTAAGTGTATTCAATGAATTATGCCATTGTTTCTTTGTTTTCATGAAATTCAAGTGTGAATGCTAATATGGAACTTATAACATTATGTGTGCATATGTATAAAATGCATAACTAATATATAAGTTAGGTTATATGATTGATACTAACATGAGTTAAATGGAAATGGGGTGACAAAATAATAGTTAATATGTGTGCGCGCCTTTGGTTTAACGGTATGTGTGAGTGTATATAATAGTGTAGTTAGCACATATGTACATGTAAAGTGGCATGTGTTGTTAAATATAAGTATATTGTGATGTGTAAATGATTTAAGTGAAATTGAATATGTAGATAAGAGAAACACTGATGACGGAATGAAGTGTGACCTAAATTAAGTGTGTGTTATATTTGGTTATAAAGGTATAAAACATAGGTGGTAATGTAACAAATTCAAGAAGTGTAATAACACAAATGAGACATAAAAGACAATAATGTAAAAACTCAAATGTGTGGAAGTAAATGTATAACTAATAAAGGAATAATTAAAAGTGATAAATTATGTTAATTCAGATACAAACAATTAAGGATGAACATTTTGGTAACAAGAAGAAATATCAGCAATAGATAAATAAAGGTAAGTAGAAATGGATGGAATTAAAGTAGTCTAGGAATGTACAAAAAGGAGTATTGGAAATCAAATGAAAACTTAAGGTAAATTTGGTGAATGGGTATGTCAAAAAGAGCTTTACATTAGAAAAAGGAAAGCAATCTTGTAATGTAACTTGAGAGAGGTTAACAAGTAAATCAGTGCGCGTAAATAGAGAAATGAAGTAAGAGATGTAAATTGACTTAAAAAGGACATAAATAGTGAAGGACATATCATGTAATTTAATAAGGTAATATTGTGTAAATAAAGATAAATTGAACTAAGTAAAGCTTAGAAACAAGTAAGGTGTAAATAATGTTGATTAAATAAGTCGTTGCCCATATGATCTAGATACCTACTAGATAGGTTAACCGGTCAACTAAGGAATAATAGCAATTGCAAATTAAGTAAGATAATATGGGGTGCAATCATAGTATAGGTCCAACTAGGCCACTACATAACATTTTACTTAACATAGGTGTAGCTATAGTATAGGTTCAACTGGGCTATTATATAACCATTTACTTAATGCGGGTGCAACCATGGTGTAGGTCCAAAATGCAAACCACTACATATTATTTAAATTAAGGTTAGTGTAGTAGCAGTGTAGGTCCATTAGGGCCACGGCAAATTAAGCTCGTATAATGCTGGTGTAGTAATAGAGTAGCTCTAAAATGTGGACTATTGCACAACTTATAACTCTCGTTATCTAGTATTGGGGTATGTCATGGTAAGTATGGGCTAAAAGTAGGTAAGGGAACCATGGTAAATAAGTAAAGTAGAAATGAAATAAGGAAGAATGGAACAAAGATAGTTAAGTCAATAATAAGATAATTGGGCATAAGAACTAAAGAACACTAGAACCTAATGTAGTAATGAAAGTAATATAGTAATAAGTGGCCTAAAGGTCCAAGCATCATCAATTGAGTTTAATTGGCCTAAATTAATATTAGGAATAGATAGGAAAGAAGTAAGGAAGTTAAAGAAAGGACTAAAATAAGAATAACAAAGGCAAGTTAAGAATATGTGGAAAGGAAATCAATTTGACTATAAACCATAATATAAGGGGATTATATAAATGGAATGTACAAGGTAGAATAATAAGAAACATATAGTATACATGAATATAATTTTACATTATTAATGTGTGCTTGCATCATCAGCATATCATGTGTGATTGTAATTCAAAGAAAACATATATGTGTGCATGATTCGTTGATTACACCACTAAGCCTTATACTAAGTGCATCATTGTTTGTGATGTATAGTTAATAGATAACGAGTGTAAGCGATAGCCTCAAGTGGAGCAGCATAGACTAGGGGCTATAGATTAAGATAACACATTTTTGGGTATTGTGCAGTAGTTGTAATAAAGGTATAAATGGCATTCATGTATGTATAGGTAATAGAGTGGGCCTAAACCTAGCGAAACAATTTGCATGTATTCTAAAACTGGTATTATAATGGTGTGTATACGTCATGCAAACTCATGTATTGTAATATAGGTAAGAAAATAATCTATTGGATGATGATAATAGTTAAATGATGTCATATATGTTGAATCATAGAGACAATTATAGGGATCAGATGGATTCATTAATGAGGACTGATTGTATGATGATATAGAAGTGTAAATTCTTAATGGGATCATTGGATTAGGTTCCTAGTTAGCCATTATGCAGCCAAAATTTTCACCAGAATACATGATAAATATGTTACACTCATAAACTGACTACAGTAAAACATAGAAATAAGTTTGAAATAAAGAAGTCAAATTGTGTGTCATCCCTTAGTTGGGTCTGGTAATAAGACCGAGTAGTGTGTGTCACACAATAGGTCACATGATCCTCAAGCCATATACATGACATTTTGTGATACTACTCCTACTGACATCTGAGGAGACCAAATTGGAAGAGGGCCACATTATATGCCCAAGGCACTAATAACTACTCATGAACACAATTCACATGTAATGGCATTGACACATATAGATTTATGTAGCATTCACATTTATTCCACGTATATAAATTTGAAATAAAAACCATTAAAGGTATTCACTTTATAAAAATAACTATTTCTAAAAAACATAATCAAAGGCCATTAACCTAGCCAAAGCCTTATTACATTTGTAAAATATTGATTTTATCATAAGAACAATAGTCTATACAAATCTATGAACAAATAAACAAATGAACAAATGTTTATAAAAAATAATGCTGGTATGATCAAAGTGTAGTTACAGACCCTACTTGCAATGCTTTCTATGTTGAATTTGGGGTTTTTAACTTATGTGTGGAAACACCAATGTGCTTAGAAAAACTTGCTTAGTAGTACATAAACCATCCATGATTACCATTGAGCACACAAAAAGCATGTACAAAAGCATATATCCATATATACACATCATATAGCCATATAGTCATATCACATTCCCAAATTAATAAGAGCACTTGTATAACCATGCATGTATTTACCTTATTTACCTCTTGGTAATTGTCATATCGCATGTTCATAGTGTAGAAATATACTATAGTTCATGTTGTGATGTACTTACATCATATAGTTCATATATGTCAACATATCATATGCCAGTTATCGTATAAAAGTCATATTTATTTCATTATTTAGCCTAATGTATCCTAGACCCCTTTAAACTGGATAACGGGTTATACAGTGACCTTTAGGCTTACATAACTATACCCATTCCATAATAAAATCAGTTACATAGTACTCTTCAAGATTATATGGTCGAGCCTACATAATATACAATTGTAAAGTGTCCTTAGGACTTACGCAGCCATACCCACTATTAATAAGTTGTACAGTGTTCTTAGAACTTATGTAGTTGTACCCACTATTAATCAATTGTGTAGTGTTCTTGAAACTTACGCCACTGCATCCACTATAAAGCTACCATAATTGTGACAATAACGATGATAATGATGTAGTACTACTAAAATCCCTTTTAGCATGCCAACTATTTGAACGTTATTGCAAGTCTAAGTGTACATAGGCTTTTTGACCATTTAATTACATTTTAAGTTCCATTTGCATTTTCAAATATAAATATGCCACATATAGGCCATATATAACAAACATTGGTCATAGTAGCTCAAAGCTTAAGCAATTCATAGCCATGCTCACTTGTATGTTACCTTTATTACTTATGTAGTTCATATTTATACTCATTGCATGTCATTTTTCATGCCTCATACCTTACAATTTCATGTTCATATCATCATATTTAGATTCACAATTCATGTGGCATTTGCATCATAAATCATGCCATATAAGAGGCCATAATCCAATTGTCATGTACAATGTATAAACATATCTAATTCTTATACACATTGTTTGTACCAAATTAGGCATTAAAAACATATAGGCATAATCATATTCAACATCTTCCACAATTGTACATATCATTTATCATTTTTTCCTACATTTATAACTCAAGCATACACCATGTGAAACTATGTAAGAAGTTACCTTGAATTAATGTCATATTGTTTGCAAAACATTGGTATCAATAGAACTTGTAAAACTACTTTGGAAATTGTTAAAAATGCAATGTAAACAAAATTAATTCAATTATTTGATCAAATTGTTCATTTGTATATCAATCATTTTCTCACTCAATTGCTCTTGAAAAATTATACAAAATATAGTAGAAATATTACCAAAATTATTAGAAAAATGTTGGTATATATTTCTTTTGAAAACCTTTTTCAAAACAATTGGAAATAGACCTTTAAAAACACATTTTTGCTGCCTCTAAAAGGGTCACAGTCGTGGGTTCAAAGGGTCATGATTGTAAGGGCATCAAAATTCTAAAAATAGACTAAAACATGTAAGGGGTTATGACTGTAGGGCCTTTAGGGGTCACAGGCAGAAGCCCTAAACAAAAGCAGCTTTGAAACACAACGTTTCAATGAAAATTACAGTAAAACTCAACACAATTCATCTCAATTCATACATAATTCAACTCCAATCAATTTTGAGTCAATTTTGTGACACCCTTTACCTAGTTCGAACATTGGACCTGACTAAGGTGTGCACGTATATCGAGATATCAAACTCATTTACCCAATTATTTGTTATTTAACATTCTTTGTAATAGATAATATGTTAAAAAATATGGGTTTTCAAAAATCTTTTTCAAACAGTGTCGCACATGAAAAATTAGGAATCCTCATGCTGAAAATCCAACAACATAACGGCTATACCAAGAACTATCCCAAATTTTTCCTGTGTCAACCTGCATTAATAAAAGCACTTCTATAATTCATACATTCATTCATTAACATTATGTGATCCTTCTTATCATTCTAGCAACACTGAAAATGCAATATGATATCTCAACCTCAGGAATAGATATCATACAAGTCAGTCATGTAATTCACAAGTTTAAAATAGTCTAAGCATTAAACAATCCAAAATAAATGTCTTTAGTTACAAAGATTTCAAAATGAATACAAATTAACCCAACCCATATTACATATACATTGAGTGCTCTTATACATCACTTTTAATTACAAAAGCTTTACCAAAATAGGTAAGCCTTCACGCCAGTTATCTTGATGTCTCGAGGCTCTTTTATCAATTGTCTTTTGTACCTATGTGTCATAAAACACACAATACGCTAAGCATAATGCTTTGTGGTGAAATTGAAATAATTTTTACTATAATTGATATTTAATCATTTCATGTATTCCTTGCCATACATTTATGTCACTCATGCTTATGGTCACACATATATTCATTGCATGCATAAATTTTGAGAATGGAAACAACATACATATAATCATGCATTATAACCATAACTCATTCATGCCTATCAATGTCTCATCACATACTTAAGTTTCATTCTTTTTAAGTCACTTTTACATCTTAAGTTAAATGTCTAGCCATTTTATCATATTTTATACATTGCAAGTTATTTTCCTTTTTCTTTATTTTTCATTCATTTAATTATTGCCCATGAAAACTCTCACAATCCTATGGATAATAGGATTATAATCTGTGTAGTGGTTCATATTTTGGACTTGATGGCTATTGCACCAACATAAATTGTGTAATGGTTTCCCTCGTGGAACTTTGCGGCTACACCCATGCATGTCTGTACAGTGGTTTGCTCCTTGGAACCTTGCGACTGCACCTATGTGATCATAAGATCTTGACACATATTCACAGGTAAGACTAAAAGTGAACCTTTGGATATATCTAAACACCAAAGTGCCCTAGCAACTATTATATCTCTTAGTTAATCAGTTAATCTATCCAATTCTTAGGTTGTCACATCTCAGGGCTAAAAACCATTGTTTTTTATTTCACCATTTTAAATAAGTTGTTATAACTTTTAATATGCATGTTTAAGCCACTGGAATGACTGAAACTACATTATTACTTAAAAACACAGTTTTGAGCCCAACGGCCGAATTTACACACCTTATGCCTTTAAACACATTATCTACCTAAATGGTGGATTTTTATCTTTCATTACATGTATACAAAATCAATTTAAGGTCATATTGGTAGCTAAAGTCTAATTATGCCTTAAATTTGCCTATTTTCATAATTCACAAAATAAGGTGCTTATTATAGTTCATTTACGTTTTCATAAACACTATCCAACTCAATTGTGATTTTTTAACATTCTTTTCATGTTTATAGCTCATTCTAAGGTCATAATGGAATTTCATGTCCATTTATGCCTTTATTTTCTCGAAGCCACAAGTCATGGCATAATGTGCCTTTTAAAAACTCATTTTAGG
>CANXYI011684645.1:0-10967 GCA_948208565.1 Hura crepitans
ATTACTAATAGTTGAACAAGTTGACTATGAAGAATAAGGATCCTCTCCCTAGGATTGAAGATTTGTTTAATCAATATAAAGAAGCAGAAGTGTTCTCAAAAATTAATTTGAGGTCAAGGTACTATCAGCTAAAGTTAAAGATTTAGATGAACACAAGATTGCTTTTAGGAGTAGATATGGGCACTATAAGTCTCTAGTGATACTTTTTGGACTGATGAATGCTCTAACTACATTTATGGACCTTATGAACTAGATATTTTATCTATAGTTAAATCAATTTGTAGTGGTGTTCATAGATGATACCTTGGTATACTCTAAAGACTAAGATGAGCATGACAAGCACTTGAGACTTGTGTTATAGGCTCTAAGAGAGTAGAAGTTGTATGCCAAGCTTAGCAAATGTGACTTTTGGATGGATAAGGTGGTATTTATGGGCCTTATTATTCTTGTTAAAGGTATAAGGGTGGATTTAAAAAAGATAGAAGCTCTTGTGGATTGGAAGCCACTTAAGAGTACAAGTGAAACTAAAAGCTTCTTAGGATTAGTAGGATGCAATAAAAGGTTTATGAAGGGGTATCTAATCATAGCCTCTCCACTGACCAAATGCTTTACAAGAATGCCAAGTTTGAGTAAACTGACAAGTGTTAGGTGAGCTTTGAAAAGCTTAAGACCTTATGGATGGATTCTCCTATTCTTACACAACTAGTGTTTGGAAAAGATTGTGTAGTGATGTTTCATATAATAGATTGGATTGTGTTTTAATATAAAAGGTAAGCTAGTGGCTTATGTATCAAGACAACTTAAGCCTCATGAAAAGAATTACCCTGCTTATGACTTGGAGTTAGTGACTATAGTTTTTACATTAAAGATCTAAAGGCACTACCTCTATGATGAGAAATGTAAAATCTATATAAATTATAAAAGTTTTAAATACCTTCTTACTTAGAAGGAAGTCAATCTGAGGTAGAGAAGATGGATGGAGCTATTAAAAGACTATGATTGTGAGATTGATTATTGCCTAGGCAAGGTAAAATGTAGTAGCTAATGGCTTAAGTAGAAAGTCCATAGCAGGTATAAATCTTTAGTAGTTTTTTTATTTTAATGACTTTTATTACTCAATTCAAATATGAGAAAAAAAGTGTATTCTTTGTTTGTGTAATTTTAAGAGCAATGAACATCATACTAAAACTTACTAAAGGTAGAGTTATTATGGTTGAAATAAGAGTGAAGCCTGTCTTTATTTAGGAAGTCAAGGAAGTTTAGAAGAATAATGATAAACTCATGGCCATAGTAAGGCAAATCTAAGAGGGGAAGCCTACCGAGTACACAATAAAGGATGGTCAAGTTTATTTTCAAGATGGACCATGTATAGTAGATAATGAGGAGCTTAAAAAGCTAATTTTAGATGAAGCTCAGATTAATGCTTATACTATGCACCCAAAAAGTACTAAGATATACCAAAACTTGAAAATGCATTACTAGTGGAAAGTTATAAAGTGAGATATAGCTGAATACGTGATTAAGTGTCTAACATGTTAGCAGGTGAAAGTAGAACATTAGGTTCCTTTAGGTTTGCTATAGCCTTTTGGCAATACTTAAATGAAAATGGAATAAAGTGACTATGGATTTCATGATAAGACTGTTAATGACACTAAAGAAGTATAATGTTGTATGGGTTATTGTTGGCAAGCTAACAAATTTAGACTACTTCTTACCAATCTGAGCTGACTATTCTTTAAAATGTCTAACAGAGATGTATATATAGGAGATAGTTAGATTACATAGTGTTCCTTCATCCATAGTATCTAATAGAGATCCAAGGTTTACCTCAAGGTTTTAGGTACAAGGTTGAATTTTAGTATAGCCTTTCATCCATAGATAGATGAATAGTCAAAAAATGTCATATAGGTACTTAAAGATATGCTGAAAGAATGTGTTATAGAGTTTAAAGGTCATTGTGATAGGTATCTATCTTTGATGGAATTTTCCTACAATAGCAGTTATTAAGCTAGTATCAGGATGGTGTTGTATGAGGTTTTATATGGTAGAAAGTGTCACACACCCTTGTTCTAGACTAAGCTTAGTAAAGATAAGGTGATGGGACCTAACTTAATTAGACATACTAAGAAGAATGTGAAAATTATCAAGAATAATCTAAAGATTGCTTTAGATTGACATAAATCATATGTAGATCTAAAAGGAAAAGGCATAGAGTTCAAAGTTGGAGATAAAGTGTTCTTGAAGGTTTCACCTCAGAAGAAGGTACTTAGATTTAGAAAGAAAGGTAAACCCAGTCTTAGGTTTCTTGGCCTATATGGTATCCAGTAGCTTATAGACTGGCTTTATCACCTAAACTTGAGAAGATTCACAATGTGTTTCATGTACCCATGTTAAAGAGGTATTTATCAGACCCTTCTCATGTGATATCAATTGAATCTATTGAGCTAGAACTAGATTTGACATATAAGGAAGAGCCCATAAGGATTGTGGCTAGAGAGATGAAGGAACTGAGAAATATGTAAGTACCCTTAGTTAAAGTTTTATAGAGGAATCACAATATAAAAGAAGCTACTTGGGAAAAAAGAAGATAACATGAGACAGTAATATCTATAACTATTTAGTTCAAGCAATTTCGAGGGCAAAATTACTTCAGAGGGGAAGGATTGTAACACCCCAAATTTTAGTACATATATTTTTGGAAATATATTATTGACCAAAGTAATAAAGTATAAATTTTTCCTTTTATGTATTAGTGTTAAAAAAAAGAAAAGAAAAAGGGACTAAAAATAAAATTATGGATTAATAAAAAGGACTGATATAAGATTTTTGCCTTGTGTTATTACGGGCATCGGATGGATGGAAATGAGTTAATCCTAGCCATCCATCTCACCCATATAAAAGGCTGAATTATGTAAGTTAGAAGAAAACAAATAACATTTTTTCTCTACTAATAAAACTCCCCGAAGGAATAGTGTATATTTCCATGGCAAATCACCAAAGCTCTTCAAGGTAATTGTATCAACTTTGCAATTCATTTTTTCCTCCTCAATTTCTAACTATGTTACATGTTTTTGTGTTCCATTCTTATGGCTTGGTTGCTATTATCAATTAGAGTTTCAAAGAGAAGGAAAAAGAGAAGAGGAAGGTGGAAGGCAAAGGAGTTTTGAGTATTGAGTGACACTTTTTTATTACCACACTTCAATTTTAGTTTAGACATGAATTATTCCCTTAATTAAACTAAATTTCTAAATGAATTTGACTAATTTCACTTAATTTGTGCTGCTAGTAATATACTATTAAAGTTTGAATTCAAATGATTAATCCATGAATTCTTATCTTAATTGAGTGCAATTTGATGCCATTTAAGTGTAGAAAGGTTGTATAAATGATTGCTTATGATTTGGTATGGTTTCTAAGAAATTTTGATGAGAAATTTTGTGAAAAATCAAAGAAAAATGCGAAGAACTTTGACCTCTAGAAGTCCCATGGCCATAAAGCTCTCAGGAGAAAATAAAGCACTATAAGCCATGGGAAGGACCTGCAACTATGAGGCTTTATGGCACACAGTTGTAAGGTCTTTTGGCAAGGCTAAACATGAGTTTTTTACTATAAATTACTTTTGATTAGTGAAGCTTTTGGCCTATCTCTTATGTAACATCTTTTAACCTATATTTTGGCTATTGTTTATGGATTAATTGACATGATTTTAAGAATGATAATACAAGAGAATTAAGAATGATAATAGGGTCAAAGAATGTTGACTTTCATGAGAACTTATGTAAAAAAAGTTAAAGAATACATATTATACCCGTATGATCTATTGAAATTCTTATACTTAATGATCACTATATGAATAGGATACTAAGACTTGAAGAGCAAGATTATAACTTTAAGTTTGGTCTCAATGATATGATTATATCTATATGAACTCATTATAAGCTTTATGTTAGATATTATGATAAGCTTACTTTAATTGACTGTTATATGATATGAACATGAACTAAGTTCGAGCTATTGACTTCTGAAACTAACATGTACAGTGGCTATGAATTAATGATAAAAAGACTATAGAACTATGATATAATTATGACTAAATATACAAACTTAGGCTTTAAGCCCTTGTATACTTCTTGTATACTTAGACTAATTGAATAGCATTTGGATAAGTTGGCATGCCATACTAGGGGTCTTAGCAGCTATTTTTTGATTCTGATTGCTCTTTAGAGTATTGTATTACTATGGGTATAGCCACTGGGTCATGATGACACCATACATACTATTTTTCTCTATAGAGCATTATTTTGTCTGGCTTTATGGAGCATTATTCTATCTAGCTCTATGGAACAATATATTGTCTTGCTTTATGGAGCACTCAATTGTTAACTCTATGGAGCTTCTTTTGTATTGCTTTTTAGAGTTTTATGAAACTTATTATCTAGTCTAGAGTATTCTTAAGATACAATAGGCATTAATACAACCATAATTAGGCATTAAAATCTATTTAATGTTATCAAATGAACTTGTACATGATAATCTGACAAGTAATAGTATCCTATGATCAAGTGCACTCACAAATATGATAAGATCATAATAGTGGTTTGACCCAATGACTGTATGATAACCTAAGATGATTGTTGGCATGTTGAATGTATGATTTTGCTATGTATAGATGATAGTTATTACTGATAAGCATATGAAATAAACATTTCATGCTAAGTATAATGTTGAATGTTATAAACTATCACATGCTTGCTTAAATGTTTGCTATGTAGGTTTAATTCTATACCAATAAACAAGTTTTGCTTAGCATGTTAGATGTTTGTTCCACAGATAGGTTAAGGCTTCGATAAAGAAAGTAGTCCCTAGTAGAAAGTACACAATTAGCATGAAGATCATCATTCTACATTTTCCTTTGTTTTTAATTTTCATACAATTATTTTTCTTCTTTTAAAGTATATTTGGCTTTTCATGATATACGTTAGTTTGGCTAAAGTTATTGGATTATTCTTCCATTAATTTATTAGTCTATTAGTTTATTGCTTTGTAAATACTATTGTTTTCATAATTCCATTAGGTTTGAGTTTTCAACATAAGATGTTAAGTTTGTGAAACTATTTTTAGATAATTGTTTCAGGTTATGTATCATGTGAATGAATGTATAGATGTGATGTGATATTGACAAGTTTATTGTATAAGCATGTAGTATTGGTGCCTATGGCATATAATGCGGCACTCCTACATTCGATGTCTAAGGATATTAGTAGGAGGGGCATCACATGGGTAGTCTCCCTTCTCTAGCTATGAGATTGTTACCAAAGAAAGAAATTATAGCATTAAAATCTCTATTAGCCTTTTTTAATGGTCATATAGGCATCCTTGCACTATGCGTTAGACCTCTTTTATTCATCTATTTGCCAAATATCTCACTGTGACTTATAATGGTGATTTTAAAGTTTACTAGCTTTTTGACATTATGGACAGTATACACAATAGCCAAAACCCTTTTCCACTTATACTTGCTTAGACCATTATGACCGTGGATGTAAATTTCATGGGTGTCCTCTGCTACTTTAGCTATCCAATATAATTTTTTATTCTTGAAAGTAACATGCCTTTTAAGGTTTTATGCTACTTTTTTTTTAGGATGGACTACCTTTTTTCGGTTTTCACCTCATAATGAGCTTAACTTTTGCTTATGATGCCTATTTTTTAGGTTTTAATTCCTAATCACTTTTTTTTTAATAGACTATATTTTTTTTTGTTTTCACACCATTTTAAGCCTAACTTTTGCTTAGGAAGACCATTTTTTGGGTTTTAATTCCTAATGCCTTTTTTTATGTTTGGCTATAAGAGAAACTAGGTTTATTTACTATGTATTATCCTATCTTAGGTTTGAAAAACTTATTGCCTCATCATGTACTGTGTCAATTTTCTAACATGAATAGTGGACTACCTGACTGGGAGCCATAACTAATGAGAATATCATCTTTAGATGTCCATGGTTAGTAGTATCTCAATATGTAGTGGTAGATCTAGCTATATACCTTTGATCGAATTTCATAGAGTTACTTTGTGTATCTCGGATCACTATGTTAAACAATTTAGGGAAATATAAGGTAGTGCTAGAGACCTATTATCATTTAGAGGAGGAGATCCAACAACCACTTTTGTCATATGTTATCATGATATAAAGAGGTAATTGCTGAGGAAGGTGAACATCCTAGCTATATCTACTTACAACTTTTAGACTTTTTTAAATTACAAAGAGTGGGTCATTACACTTTCTATAGATAATAGATCTTGATGGTTGAAGATGTAAAATAGTAATAACAACAAAAGCTAGGGGATTTAGATAACATTGATCTTTATTGCCTTTCTCTACCTATACAGGAAAAGATGCTAAAACTCTTACAAAATAAATGTAGTATTTACTTTAGTCTATAAAATGCTTAATCTAGTTTGTTAAAGTGATCTTATCTACTTGTTTCATTATGGTATTCACGATAATCACAACATAGACATTAATGGAACAATAAAGGTTCTCGATTTAATCAAGAGAAATTTTTAGTGTATCTTGCTCATGTTGCTAATTAATCCTAGTGGGTTTTCTTGATTAACTATTTTCTCTTTACCTTTAATTGTTACATAAGATGGCTTTTTTTGTTTTTGTCTTATCAGGGTGCCTATTTTTAGCAAGGCCAATATTTTTTTTAATTTTTAACCTGTAAGGTTCTTGTTTTTTGATTTTTTAGTCGTTGCCTATATAACTTCTTCAATATGTCAACATTAACTGCCTTTTTCAATTCAATGCCATTAGAACTCATGAGGATGGCTACACTTTTTGCTAAGAGTTGCTTAAGAATAAAGGGTCCTTGCCATTTTAGCTTAAGTTTGGATCTTATATATTTATAAACTAAGTCTCTTATTCTTGATTTATGACTTTTGACTCTTTTGCCAAATGCTCTTGCCATACACTTCTGGTAGACTTGATTATGATAATTGGCTTTCATCCTTTGTTCATCTAGTAGATTGAGTTAATGTAGTCAATGCTTAACCTATTCTAGTTTAAGAAGCTTAGCCTCTAAAACCACAACTAAAGATTGTTATTTGATTTCTACTAATAACACTACATCTATCCCATACATAAGAGAAAAGGGTGTGGCCTCTGTTAAAGTCCAGATCATTTTTTTTGTAACCCGGAGTACATAAGGAAGCTTATCAACCTAATCTTGATAGGTTTTAATTATTTTGTCTAATATCCTCTTATTATTCCTATTTGCTACTTTAACCACTCCATTTGCTTGTTGTTTACAAGGAAATGATTTATGATGTTGAATTTAATATTTATGGAAGAGTATTCTAGTTTCAACCTAAAATTGGGCACTATTATTTGAGACTATATGATGTGGGAACCCATACCTTTATATCAAGTACTTTTCAATAAATGTAGCCATTTCTTTTACCATTAGCTTCTTAAAGGACTTAACTTTAACCCCATAGAAAAGTAATTAATAGCTAACACATTTAAGTGATGCCTATTTGAGGTTGTCAAATGTATCTCTCTAATTATATCTATCCCTTAAGTAACAAATAGCTAAGGAGATGACAAATTATGCGATTCCAACATCCATATATGACTCATATCCCTATACTACTATCATTTTTAACATTTTATTACATACTTAGAACAATCATGGTCTATTGTAAGCCAAAATAACACCCGATGCATTACTTTCCTAGCTAAAGCTAAACCATTCATATGCATACTACATTATCCTGAATGTACTTCTTCCATGATCTTACTAGCCACTATTTAATCTAAGTAATGGAGCTAAATGCCATTGACTTGCCTTTTATATGAACTCCCTGCTATACTTGTAAATTAAGTGGAAAACTTTCTTAGTAATCTCTTATCTTTATCAATTACTTCTTTTAGTAATTGTTCTATTTCTAGATAATTTTGGATGTCATAAAAACACAACTTTTCATCATTTATATTTTGTCTCAAAATAAGGCTTATATGAATTGGTAATGATGACTAGTTTCCTCATTACTCCTTTTGGATTATCCCACATAAAAACTAGTAAAATGAGAGCACTAGCTAAATGATTTTCATCTCTTAGGATATGTCGAAAAGTGTAGACATCAAATTATTTACTAAGAGACTTTAAGTATTCTACATAAGTCATCAACTTTTCTTCTCAAATGAACCATTCCTCATTAATTTGATAAACCACTAAGGATAAATCATTGAACACCTTTATAGTCTTAGCACCTATGGCTAAAAATGCTTCCAATCTATGGACACGTGATTCATATTTTGCCATATTACTTATTGCCTTATATCTCAACTTTTTGGCTAATGGAAGCTTCTCACGATATCGTGTTATCAAGATTATGCCTGTGCATGCTCCTTTGCTATTAGCAACTATATGAAAGAACATTTTCCATCCTTGTACAATTATTAGAGCTAAGTCTTCATTAGGAAATTCATATTCCATTTGATCTCCTTCGATTGGATGACTAGCTAGGAATTCAGCTATTATATGTCCCTTAATGGTTTTTCTTGTTATGTACTAGATGTTAAATTATTATAAAAATAAAAGCCCTTTTCTTATTTGTCTGATACAAAAGGTGTTATTTGTAAGTACCTCAATAAATTATGGTTGGCTACTACTTGAAATACATAGGATTGAGTGTAGAGCCTAAGTTTCTTTGAAGCCTAAACTACTGCTAAGTATATCTTCTCTACCTCTACATACTTTGCCTTATAGGGAAAAAACTTCTTACTCATTTAATAAATGGCATATTCTACTCCAAATTTATCTTCTTGTGCTACCATTACTCTCACTAATTTCTCCTCTAAAGACAAGTATAAGATTAAAGCTTATTTAGCCTTAGCGATTAAAGAATAGGTGTGTTTGCCAAATATTCTTAGATAATGCCAAAGAATTTTTGACAATCATCATTCCACTTAATCAATTAAACTTTCCTCTAAAGTTTGGAAATAGGCTCACAAATGGTGGTAAGCTTGGCAATAAATTGGTTAATACATTAAATTTTACCTAGAAGACCTCTTATCTCATTCTCTTTCTTTGGCACTTACATCTCTTTAATGGCTTTGACTTTATCAGGGTCTATTTCAATCCCTCTTTGGCTTACTATATAACCTATAAGCTTTTTGGAGGTTACTCTAAAGGCATACTTCTTACTGTTTAGGCAAAGGTTATACTTCTCAATTCTTTGAAAGAATTTTTCTATAGCCTTAAAATGCCTTTCCTTAGTAACAGACTTAATCATTATATCATCATATACACCTTAACTTCATTGTGAATCAAATCTTCTAGTATCTTTATAGCCATCCTTTGATTAATGGCTCCAACATTTTTTAGTAGAAAAAGCATGACCCTATAGTAAAAGTACCTCATTTGGTGATAAAGGTAGTTTTATTCTTATCAACTATCTTATTTAAAATCTTATTATATCTATCATATCCATTAACAATGTTGTACATCATACATATGGCATATTATCTACCAGGTTGCCTATATGTGTTAAAGGAAAATTATCCTTCTAGTAGGCTTTGTTCAAATCCCTCTAATTTATACACATCTAAACCCTACCATATTTCTTAGCAATAGGCACCACATTAGCCAACCATGTTGAATATTTCGCCTCTTTTAGAAACATGGCTTCAAAATGCTTGTTCTCCTATTTTTTAATCTTTTTAGCCAATCCCTATCTTATCCATCTTAACTTGTACTTCACTAGCTTTACATTGAGATAAGTGTGAATGGCATGTTCGGCAACCTCTTTGTCAACTTCGGGCAAGTCTTTATAGGTCCAAGCAAACACTTCCTCATATTTTTTTTAATATTCCTTAAATTTTATCCTCTCTTTAGGAGTTATTTTTAGATACAATTAAGCTTTCTTTTGCATTTTCCATTATACCAAGATTAAATAAGGTAGTATTGATTAAATCAATATCAAATATGCCATGCATGTCATGATTATCATTATGCATGATCTAATTAGATGAGAAATCATAAAAATAAGCAAAATCGTTTATTTCATTTATGTTTGAAATAAGAACATTGTTCTTAAAAAGTTCTAATACATAAATGATATTAGCATAGTCATTAAAGGAAGAAGATTCTTTAGCTTCTTAAATCTCTGGCTTTATCTTGTTACGAGCTTCAATCACTGATCTTTTCCTTCCCCTTCATATGAGCAGTGAGAATAGTAAGAGTCATAACCTTTTCCTTTGGTTCCAGCTCCAAATTAGCTAGATTAGCCATAACTTTTCATCCTAAAAGTTTAAAATAGACTTGATCTCACCAATTGCCTAATCAATCGTGTTCCTAAAGATCTCAAAACCTAGTACCACCTTCTCTTTGAGTCTTATCAGTTCTAGTTCCCCATAATATTTGATTTGCTAAAAGTTGGAACAAAACTCTATTTTATCCTTGTTATCCTATAGGTTTCTTTTCTCTTTTCAAATTTTTTAACTCAACTTCATAACATAGTCTTTTGTGATCCTTTTGCCCCTTTAGATGGATAACGGATAACATCCCCAATAAATCATTCCCTAAATTGGCACCTAGTAAATAAAGCTTCTTCTTCAACATGTTCACTATTTTTGAATCGTCATAATCATCCTTAGAGAAAATACCAACTATAAGAAACTTAATGAAAGGTTGATTAGCAATCTCCAAAATTGAGACTAGAATTTTTCCTGGTAGATTCGATAGTTACTATCTCACCATTTTATGAGATCTTGATCATCTAATGTAACAAACCTTACCCATCCTACTAGAGAACCCGATAAGGTTATCTTACAACACAAGCAAAAGATATATCACAAAACATATAAAAAAAGTGTGAAAAATGTGAGTCAAAAAATTTTTGTTTTTGTCTTTTCAATGAAAACATTTTTCTTGCCCAAGCGAAAATAATTTATTTTTTTA
>CANXYI011684693.1:0-11672 GCA_948208565.1 Hura crepitans
CGAGAACTAAAGTTCTCAAGAGAATCAATCACCTAATTTCGCATGTGATGTTTTTAACTCTAAGCATTTTATTTCTGTAAATGTATCTTTCTCTTATATGAATCCATGATTTATTTTAATTTGTAAAACCCACTTGAGAAAAAGGATAATACTATAAATTTAAATCAAATTTTCATATTAACTCGAGGTATAAATAAGTGTAGGGTTCTGAACCACTCTAGTTTTAGCCTTACAAGGTATTTCCTAACTCCGATTAGGTGGCAACTCCTACCATGTGGTGCCTAATTCACTCTTTCTAGGCTAATCAAATAAAAATAGCTTAGGATTCCTCTAATTTCCTTTTCATCTTTCGAGACTCGAGGAGTGAGATTTAGGTCGAGTCTGTGGCTATTTCAGTTTGACCGACCGCGAAAAGGAAAGGACACGAATAGTGGCAACTCTGCTAGGGACACTATAAGACCATACTCTAAAAGTACCTCAAATTAATATGGAACTTCATATTTTGAATTTGTAATATTATTCTTTTTTGAAATTTCACCACATGATAGAGCTTTAGAATAAGTTAGGCTTCCCTTTTTTACCCTGATGTCATTTTGAAGCATGAACCTAATTTCACTCAAATTGGAAGATTGTTAGAGGTGGCATCAAATAAAAGCCTCGTACCTATAAGGTATATGAAATGGTGAACTAATCAGTCGTATGCTTATGATGAGATAGACCCGTTATAGAGGGACTATGCTTAGATGACCATAACTTATGCAACTAAACTATGAGCCCATGTAATTGACCAATAGTAACTTCCCTTAGATACCCCAATTAATAATGAATTATATGCTATATTGGCTAATATACATGAAATATGGCTTAATCCTCTTGAAATGATGTCGAACCCATTAGGCCTCTTTTTAATTGGAATGGGCTAAACCCTGCATTTTAGCTTGAGTAAATATATCCAACGTATATGGGCTAAGTATCTTGCATGCACTCTTTTTATGGGAGAAATAATGTTCAACTACTAGTTGTTCATTATTTGAACCCATTAGGGCCCTCGATGTCTTGCAAGTAAGCCCTCTTAATAAAGAACACATTAACCTCATGTGTGGGAAGTGACAAGGATAGAAGGCTCTTGGTTGTGTTTGTTATTGTACGCATTAACATGCACTACCGTTTCATGCATTTACATTCATCATTTCTAACCCTGTCTTGCAACAATCATAAATCCTCGAGCCACTAGGGTACAGAGGATAGACGGAAGAATAAATAGATAAGAACTTATCTCTACCGCTTGCATTCCAATAGACATGGTAGGATAAGGGGAAAATAGTTCCTCTACTCCTGATGTTGAAGCTAGAATGGATAAAAAGTTTGAGCAGTTTGAAAAAAGAATGATGTCTATGATTTCAAGGGCAATTGTTGAGCTTGTTCTTACTACCAGTTCACCACCACTTGCTAAAAATATAGTAGCTACACTTATTGGAAAGACTGCTGCTACCTTTAGGGGAATTAGCACTAAGAAAGAAGCTATAGGTGCTGGGGGTAAGGACAAAAAGGCTAAATACTTTAACCCGAAATATGATTTTTGCGAGCACTTAGTTGAACCTTAGAGATTTGAGGATGCCGCCATGAAAAAGCTGGTGGAGAAAATAGAGGCAATGGCTAGGCTTATCACTATAGGTAAGGGTCTAAACCTAGATGAACTCACCATAAAGTTTGAGGAAATGCTACCCTACAAATTTAAGATGCCAAAACTACCCAAGTTTGATGGGACTATTGATCCAAGAGCCCATGTTAAGTAGTATGCCATAATCATGAGGGGCACTAAGCTTAACACAAAACACAAAATGGCCTATTACAGCCTAACACTATAGGAGAGAGCAATTGACTGGTATCACGGGTTAGAAAGGAAAGTGCAAAATGATTGGGGAAAGATCATAGAAGCTTTCATCAACTAATATGAGTGCAACACTCACATGGAGGTTACCATGAAAGACCTTAAGTTGCTTAAGCAAAAATCAAATGAGACCTTTATCGAGTACTTGTTAAGATGGAGGTCTAGGTTTTTGGAGATAAAGAGGAAGCCAAAAACATCGAATCAGATCCACATGTTTATTAAGAATGCTAACCCATACTTGAAAGATGGGTTGAAAGCAAAAAGGTTAAAGGACTGGGAATCACTTAAAGATATAGCGATAGACTTAAAAGAAGAGCATAATAAGCAGAAGAAAAGCTCAAGAGGGTTCAACAACCAAAGGAATCTAAACACTAAAAGTATGAGTGGAATGGGTTTTAGTGGAACCAATTTTGGTAAGACTGCTGAAGTGTCTACTGTAGCTAAGCACTATTCAAATTTGGGCAAACCACTATCTTGGTGCTTGAAACGATTCCAAAAAAAGGAAAACTTTAACCTATTCCTTCTAGACCTACCAAGAATAAAGGCTAGCCCTATCATAGATCAGATTTGTACTGTTAGTATCATCAGCATAAAGGCCATGACACAAATAATTGTTGCACTCTGAAGAATATAATTCAAGATTTGATCGACTCAAGATAGATCCCTAATCTGGAAAAGCGATAAAAAGGTCAGGGTGATTATTCAAATGTTCCTACACTTGTTAACTTAGTTAGTATAGGCTTGCAAGAATGGTATGTGCTTCGACACTTGCATAGAAATGACTACTTAGTAATGAAGAGAAGGCCAAAATCAAGTTAGGGTTCAGTTTGTCTAATAGATATATAGGCTATAGATAGTGAGAGTGAGCCAGAGGAATAGGTCAAGGACTTATGGGTAGATTTAGATTTAGAGCAGAAATTGAGTGAAGGAAGAGAGACCAATACAGTGACTTGAAGCGATCGAGTAATGCCTGAGGTGGATAAGGAGCCAACTCCGCCAGTTGTGAAAAAAGAAAAGGATGCAATGATGAAGCAATTAAAGAAGACTCCTACACAGATTTAAATCTAAGATCTATTGAATCAATCCTCTTCTCATCAATAAAAGGTAGTTGAAGCCTTATATGCTACAATAGTTTCAATGATCATATCACCATCTGAGCTAGTGGTAATGGTAAAAGCAGATGAAAAAGTAATGGTCAGCTTCTCTAATATAGATCTTCCACCTAAAGGGCATCACCACAACTGTCCTTTATAAATAAAAGCTAAAGTCAACAGTAAGCACATGGCATGTGTAATGGTTGATGATAGGTTGTCAATCAATGTGTGCCCACTCAAAATAGTAGTTGTATATGGAATTGAAGATTCAATGATCTCTTAGTCAAAACTCACCATCATAGCCTATAACAATACGAAGAGGCAAGTGTACGGGATTTTGAAAGTCAAGGTTAAGATAGGGGTGATTATAGATGATATGGAGTTTGTTGTGCTTGATATCCCTATAAATTTCTCTCTATTTTTGGGAACACTAGGGTTCCATAAGCTGAGAGGAGTTCTATCGACAATGCATCAGATGATAAAAATCCCATATGATAGTGAGATAGTGATAATCATGGCTACGAGAGAGAATCAAGTTTCGATGCTTGAAATAGCCAACTAGCCTTTTAATGGTTTTCCATATTGCTAGGATATTCTCAAAAGAATAAGAAGATGATCCTAAGGTGGTAAATATGCTAAAAAAAGATGAACTATTTACCTAGTGTTAGTTTGGGATAAGCTTCAGATAGTTCAATCTCAACCATTTAGCTATAGGGATAGAAGGGTCAAAAAGGGTTAGGATACACAATAGAGTTTTTAGAGGGAAAGAAGATAAGAAATAGTATCCCACCACTAGAAGAGAGTTTTGTTTAAGCTGCAAGAAATGTCAACTATTGTGGAGAGTTAGAGCTAGCTATCATTAAAGAAAAGGTAGTGCTAAGGTTTGAGATTTTCAGTGATGTGTTTAACTGGGCTAAAAATGAAGTAAAAGCCACTTCAAGCTTTTGGGATGAAAAAGTCATAACTAACTTAGCCCAACTAGAGGTCGAACCTACGGAAGAGATTTTAACTACTGCGATGCTCCAAGACAAGGGAAAAAAGAAAATGGAAGAAGAGAATCCTCTTGAAGACTTTTCTAATAATTTATATGTATCTAAGCTTTTTAATAATGATGTTTCTATTTCTTTTGTTAATAAGATGAACAATTTTACTTATTTTTGTGATGTCTCATCTAATTGCATCATGCATAATGATAATCATGACATGCATAACATGTTTGACATTAATTCAATCAATACTACCTCATTTCATCTTGGTACTAATGAAAATCCTAAAAAGATCTTAATTGCATTTGATGTAACTCCTGAAGAGAGAATTAAAATTGAGAGAATGTTAAAAAAATATGAAAATGTCTTTGCCTAGCCCTATAAAGACATGCTCAGGGTAGATCAAGAAGTAGCTGAACATGCTATCTACATAAACCTAGAAGCAAAGCTAGTAAAGTAGAGGTTGAGGAGAATGAGGCTAGAATAGGCGAAGAAGAAAAAAAAAGAAGTGCATAAACAAATCGAAGCCAAGTTCTTGGAAGAGGTGCAATATCTGACCTGGCTAGCCAATATGGTGCCAATTGCCAAGAAAGATGGTAAGGTCAAGATGCGCATAGATTATAGGGAACTAAATAAAGCCTATGTAAAAGATGACTTTTTGTTACCTATTATGGATGTACCAGTTAATAGCACGACAATGTGTAAAATGTACAATTTTATGGATAGATATGCCAATTACAATCAGATTTTGAATAAGATGGTAGACAAGAGAAAAATTACCTTCATAAAGTGGGGTACCTTTTGCTATAGGGTTATGCCTTTTGATTGAAGAATGCTAAAGCTATATACCAAATGATAACCACAAATTCTTATTGACCTGATTCACAAAGAAGTAGAGGTATATGTCGATGATATTATGATCGAATCCTCTATGAGGGAAGGTTATTTTAAGGTGTTGGAAAATTTCTTTAAGCAGATAAATAAATACAACCTGTGCTTGAATAACAAAAAATGTGTCTTTGGAGTAACTTCAAGTAAACTCTTAGGGCATATTATGAGTCAGAGAAGAATTGATACAGATCTTGATAAAGTCAAAAAAATCAAAGACATGCTAGTTTCAAATAAGGAAAAGAAGATATGGGATTTTTAGGTAATATATAATACATTAGCAGGTTTATAGCCAAGTTTATAGCCATATGTGAGCTTATTTTCAAACATTTTAAAAAATAACCAATCAAGTGGAATGATCATTTTCAGAAAGTTTTCAACATAATTAGGGAATATATGTTGAACCCGTTGAATTTGCAACCACTAAGGAATGGAAATCGACTAATTCTCTATTTGTCTATCAAAGAAAGCTCAATTAGGGCTATAGTAGTACAAGAAGATGAGCTAGGGGTTGAGTTTGTGATTTACTACTTGAGTACGAAGTTTCTTCCTTATGAGGCCAAATGCGTAGAAGTGGAAAAGATTTGCTTAGCAATAGTTTGGGCTTCAAAAAAATTAGGGCACTATTTCCAATCATATACAATACAAGTAGTATCCAAACATAATCCATTAAGATATCTTTAGATCATGCCATTTTTGGTAGGAAGAATGAGTAAATGGCTTTTTTACTTCAAGAGTTTGACATTTAGTACATAACAAGGAAGACTATAAAATGATAGGCAATCATAAAATTTCTAGCCAATCATCCATTAAAAGGTGAGTAGTGGAGTTTGAATTCAAAGATGAAAACCTACACTCGATTGTAGTCCAAGTATGGTAGATGTATTTTGACAAGGAAGTAAACTATAATGGAGCAGCAGTAAGAGTAATTCTAATAACCCTTAAAGGAGAAAAATTGCCACTAGCTAAGAAGCTAAGACACAGAGTTACAAATAACATGGCAGAATAAAAAGCTAGCATATTCGGGCTTGAAGCATTATTGGCTTTTGGTGCAAAAATAGTTCAGGTATTTAAGGATTCATCTTTGGTAGTGTATCAAACAAATGAAGAATTGACCATTAGTGAAGGAAGATTAATGGCTTATACAGAGTACTTGAGATCTATCAGTAAATAGTTTGAAATGTGCATATTTCATCATGTTCCTAGAGATGAGAATTAGCTAGCAGATGCATTAGCCACCCTAGTCTCTATGTAGGATAATCCAAACGGGGTAGTCATGAAACTAGTAATTATTTCCAGTTCTAAAAAGCCTTAATATGTGATAGATTAGATAATGGAAATAGAATAGGAGGAAGATAAGTCGTGATTTTATGATATCCAAAATCAAATAAAGAATGGAAAATTCCCTGAAGAAGCTACCGACAAATGCAAGAGGGGGTTGAGGAAACTACCATCTCAATTTATTAGTGTAAATGAGGTCTTATACAAAAGGCAAATAGGCAGTCTTAGCTTCGTTGCTTAAAGGACAGAGAAGCAGAAAATGTCCTGGAAGAAATACTTAGAGGGTCTTGTGGCACACATATGAATGGTTTAGATTTAGCCAAACAGATTATGTGCTAAGGGTTTTTTAGCTTAATATGAACCATGATTGCTTAAAATACATGCAAAAGTGCCATAAATGTCAATAGTATAGGGATTTAAGACACGTACTAGTATTAAAACTACATAGTTTATCATCCCCTAAGCCATTTGCTACATAGGGGATAGATATAATTAGAGAGATATATCCAACAGCCTCGAATGGGCATCATTTTATTATGATAGCCATCGATTATTTCTCAAAATGTGTTGAAATAGAGTTTTTTAAGAATTTAGGACCAAGTGAGATGGCTATATTCATAGAGAAGAATTTAATCTACAGATATGTAGTTCCACATAATATAGTATCAGATAATGATGTTCAATTTTAAGTTGAAATAAAGGCACTATTATAAAAGTACAAGATACAACACCATAAATCCTCTCTTTATAGACCATAAGCTAATGGAGTAGTTGAAGCGGTGAACAAAAATGTTAAGAAGATCCTAGTTAAGATAGTTGGAACCTATAGAGATTGGGTTGATAAACTTCCTTTTACTCTTTAGGGATATAGGACTATGATTTGAACTTCAATAAGTGATACTCTATTCTCCTTAGAGTATGGGATAGATGAGGTAATTTTGGTAGAGATCGAGCTGCAGCCATTGATAGTGGCAATATAGGTAGAGATTCTTGAGACAGCTTAGGTAGAACAAAGGTTCTAATAGTTGAACTTGCTGGATAAGAAGTGACTAAAAGCTAATTATCATAATCAGATTTATCAAAAAAGGATGGCATAAGCCTTTGGCAAAAGGGTGAAGAATCACAAGTTGAAAGAAGGAAGGCTAGTTTCTAAATAGATAAGGCTAGGTCTAACTAATTCGAGAGGGAAGTTCAAACCAAATTGGGAAGGACCATTTATACTCAAGCAAATATTGCCAAAGGGCACTATAATTCTTATATATTATGATGGAAATGAATTCAAGGAGCCTATGAATGTAGATAGGTTAAAAAAGTTCTATACCTAAAGACAAATGAATGAGAAAAAGAAGAGAAAAATAGCCGAACTTGTCAAAAATTAGAAAACGGTGGCCTTGCTAAGAATGGCCACCCCAATAGGGTGAAAACTAAAAAAAGGCATCCTATGAATGTAGATGGGTTAAAAAAGTTCTATGGCTAAAGACAAATGAATGAGAAAAAGAAGAGAAAAATAGCCCTATGGGTGGTCAAAATAAAAAAATGATGGCCTCACTAAAAATGGGTGCCTAGATAGAGTGAAAACTGAAAAAAGGCATCTTATGCAATAATTAAGGGCTGAGAGAAAATAGTCAATCAACAAAACTCACAAGGGCTGATTGGCGACATGAGTTTAAAGTGTAATTAAGATCTCCCTTAATTAAATTAAGAAATGTGTTTTTGCATTAATGTTCTATTAGGATTATCATAAAATGCTAATATGATGCAGATAAATAGGACCACTTTAATAAGCTCAGTTGAACATTTTATAAACTAGAGGAATAAAGTATTATACAGGAATTAAAAAAAAGAAAAAGAAAAAAATCATGTTTTCTGCCTCTTATTGCTGCTCTCACCACCCATCCTTAGCCATCGGGTCTAGTTGTGTTAAGATGGGCTAGTTACCTATTCTTTATATAAATCAAAAGTCTAAAAGTTGCAAACAGCTTTAGGTAGAATGTTTGTCTTCAAAGCTAATTGCTTCTACAGATCGTGATAACCAGTAATGAAGGTGACAAATAGATCTACCCCTTTAAAGGACAATAGGTAAGTAACAACACTTTAGGTCTCGCCAAACTACCTCGCACATTAGTTAGGGATGCAAAAAGTAACCTTATGAAAATTGACTAAAGGAACATAGCCTAATGTGCCGCTATTCCACACATACTTTAAGGTAATCCAAGAGTTCCTGAAACTTATGTTATTATCAGTTAAAGCACCAAGCCAAAGGACCCATTGTTTAGCATCTACAAAATAACTCATGATGGTAGGGGATAGTAAATGCTTCAGACTATAAGACCCAAGGACATGAGAGGAGGGTTATCTAATAGGCGAAGCTTCTCCTATTACCAGACCTAAAAAAAAGCTGTTAAAAATGAAAACCTATAAGGGCATCCTAAGCAAAAGTCAAGTAAGGGATAGGGTGAAAACTTGTAAGGGCAGTCTACCCTCAAAAGTCTGCTAGGAATGAAAACCTGAAAGGGATTCCTAGGTAGAAGATAGACTAAAAGATAAGGCAAAAACGTCTTTTGTTATGGTCTATTCTTAAAAAAAAAATCCTGAAGTAGAAGGGGGCTTCCATGAAAAAACTTAGCTTCTCTAGACTGCATAGTGTCAAGGCCAAGGATTGTTTTAACATGAATTAAGGGAAAAGGATTCAAGAACTTTTATCAAACTATTAACCCTACTGAATAGCTAATAGTCTCTAAAATGGCCTTCAGATGAAAAATTGTTAGACACTTGGAGAAAAAGATGAATAAATATATGCCCACACAAAGGGATGGAATGTCAATGTAGCATTCAGCATAGGCTAATAGTGCATCTAAAGAGATTGGTTCTCTCCTCAAGACCCACCTAGTAGCCAATGATGGTAGTATGCCTAGCACATCAACCACTTGATACGGGTACCAAAGAATGCAAGTCAAATAGCAAGGCAGTTTATCAAAGGAATAAGACACACTTAGAATTACAGCAAACTCCTCAGATAGGTGGCATAATTCTTGATGAGAAAATACAAAGACATAGAATTATAGGTACCAAAATTGAGTAGCAACTTTAAGGAAAGATAGATCAAGATGAGCTATTTGAAGAAATTTTAAGCCGCTATAGGGAGCCAGAATAGAAGTTATACACGTAGAAGGTAGGTCGAGAATTTTATGAAGTTTATGAAGAAATTCATCGCTCATCGCTATGAAAAACACAAAAAAACTCAAATGGCATGAGGATCTATTGATACATTAATGCATTTATGGCTTATAAAGTGAAAAATTGGCATTTTAGGCAAAAAGGGCATTTTCTTACTGAAAATGGCCATTTTTAGTATGAAAATAGGCATTTTGGGTGAAAACAGGCCAATAGAGCCACCCATATCACTAACTTATGCTCGAGCATGTGGTTGTATTGGGTTGGCTCATTGATAAGGAGGCTAAGTAGTTTTAATGCCTATCAATCATTACACAGATCGGGAGCTACTACCTATGCATGCAGACCCTTAGGGATCTAGGCATGCTTGAGAGGGTAAACTAGCTACTAGCACAAGCAGAATGGTGGGAGTTTTATTTTCGGAGGTGTGCCACATATCTAGCCATCACCCTAGAGTTTCTGAGCACCTTCTGCTTCCACTGAGCACATCCAGGTGACACTTTTACCATACACTTTGCTACTCTCAGCACTAGATACTAGATATCATTTCTCCAGTTTACTGAGTTACTCTACCTACTAATTAATGGGGATACAGAGATCTTAGAGAGTTTAGACAAGCACTAGGAGTACCTTAGTTAGCTTGGCACAATTTAAAATGCTGGCTAGACCAAGGCATCATCCATCAGGGATCCTATCCACTGCTACCTACATAGAGTCTCTACTGTTAGCCACCTAGAATGTGTGGGCAATGCTAGTCAAGTGAACCAAATCAAGCTGTACAGGCTCTAAGCCATAGAGCACAGTATCTGATTTAACCTAGTATGGACCATCCTTAAGCGTCTACACCGAGCAAGCAGATCCCTTAGCAAAGGGATTGCTATTGGAGGAGTTATAATGGCCATCCTGATAGGACTAAGCATTCCAAAGCAACATTTTAGTGTAGTACTTCAACAACAACTTTAGGTCGATGGTGATACCTATATAGCCATAGGGATCATAAAGACCGACTCATAGGTGCCAGCAAGTTTTAGATTGTTAATAGAGACTAAGCTAGATGAGCAGGCAGGAGAGTAGCGAGGAAAGGATGATCCCTTTCCTATTAACCTTACTAAGCTATTAGGTACAGACTCACTTCCCTAGTGAATAGCCCAAACATAGAGGATAGATAAGGTGGGTCCATCTTCTTTAGCACCTCCTCTATTGACATTTGAGACTTTTTCTGTAGGGCTTGGAAGCTCAAACAATAGAGTAGCTCAACCACATTCACATAAACTTTAGCACAAGGATCGAGGAGTCTTATCATGAGATGTCTAAAAGGCTGGATGTAGTTGAGGTAAATCTCTAAATGCTTCAGGCCCAAAGACACCCTCTGGCTTCTTAGACCCTCTTTATCTTTTTTATGTACATATTAGCTAAGAATACAAAAATTTGTAGCCAAAAGCTTTCATTTATAAAATTGGCATTTTTTATTCATTACCTTTATCTTTTTATTAGAACATTGATAAATCAGCAAAATAAATGATTAAACTAGAGCTATAATGCAAAAGATATAAAAATAAATAAATAAATACTATAAGAGAAAAGAAATAAAAATGATAGTTTTCATAACTATAAAATGATTTCAAAGATGCACTCACACACAACATTCATCCATGTTAACAATTACCTCTAACCACTAACATATTTCACCTCCTTTTTCTATATAGAGGGCAAGCAAAATTTTCTATGCAACATCACAAATCATGAGGCAACACCACTCTAACACCATTTGTTTAGTCATAAGGGGCAAGAATGGTGACTTATCATCAACAAAATTTTTCTAAAGTCAACTTCAGATGCAATATCTCTAGCATTGTCTGAAGCAAAAAATCAACTTCGAGTGCAATGTCTCTAAGCACTGCCTAAATCAAGTCAACTTCATATGCAATGTCTCCAACACTGTCTGAAGGAAAAATCAACTTTGAGTGCAATGTCTCCAAGCACTGCCTAAATCAAGTCAATTTTAGATGCAATCTCTCCAGCACTATTTGAAGGAAAAATTAACTCTAAGTGTAATGTCTCGAAGCATTACTTGAATCAAGTTAACTTTAAATGCAATGTCTCTAGCACTGTCTGAAGTAGAAATCAACTTTGGGTGTAATATCTCTAAGCACTGCATCATTCAAATCAACTTCAGATGCAATGTCTCTAGCATTGTCTGAAGCAAAAAATGAACTTTGGGTGGAAAGTCTTCATGCACTACCTAAATCAAGTAAACTTTAGATGCAATGTCTCCAGCACTATTTGAAGTAAAAAAATCTACTTCGGGTGCAATGTCTCTAGCATTGCCTAGATCCTATTAACTTCGGTTATAATGAC
>CANXYI011684712.1:0-10305 GCA_948208565.1 Hura crepitans
TGTTGATTGAATGACTGTGATTTGGAGGACCAGAGGGTCCAATGGTGTATGTGGAGGTTATATGTTGTTTAGAAGTGATTTTCTTGCAGGTTTAAATTTGGGTTAGGCAACAGGGTAGCCGTTATGCTGCCTGAATATTAAGAAATGTCTGGTAGTGCCTAACAGTGATACTTCTGAGTTACAGACACACAGGAGGATAACACACCTTATCAGTTTAGGAGGTGGAACTGGTCCCTTTGTAAAAATAAATTTTCTTTTGTTTTTTATTAAAGAAAAATCAAAGCCATTTTATTAAAAAAAATATCAATTTATTATATAGAAAACCATTAATGTGAGGTTAGGCTTTCTGGCATGTAAAACAAGTTATTAAGCTACTTATTACAACCTTAAGTAATCAAGAGAAATAAAAGGTGAAAACCAAATAAACAAATAAATGATAAACTATTTGGTCCCATCACTTTGTCAACAAGTCTATGCGAACTCCATATGGCCTACGACTATGTCCATGCTGACTACAATGTATCATAACAAATATGTCTCTCCGGACCTCTTATTTAGTAAGAATGGTCACCTTTATAAAAGTCAAGAGAAATGATTAGAAACACATGTACGTCGGTGAGGACCTCAAAATAATAATGAACCAAATAATAACAACATGTGCAATATAAATATAAATAATTTTGATACAAGCCTAAATAATGGTTATGAATGAGAGAATGAGACTAATCTTGCAAAGGAAAACATAAAGATAAATACTTATATTCATAAGAACTGGAATTTAGAACAAGTGTCTGTGTGGACTATACACCTTATTAAAGGAAGTCCATGCTAACTAACATATAAAACTCATGCATAAAATGCATACATTTGTATGGATTATGTTCATCATGAAAGGGAGTCCGTGCAAACCATAAATTAAATGCATATTCTTTAAAGCATATATCTATACGGACAACGATCCTTGTGAAAGGGAGTCTATACAGACCACACATTAATTCTAGAATATCAATAATATGCATATAAAGGAACATAATAGTTATACAACATGATAATAGTGTACAGTCATGTCAACATGGTCAATAGAATGTGTTAAAACATGGCATATAGAGTTAACAAAATATTATTATCAAACAAAAGTGTATACGGATGTTAGATCATACACATATTTAAATATTAAGTCCATGTAGACTTTATCATGCATTAAGATAAATTTGTGTGATTAAAGTGTCAATTCTAAAATGATTACATAATTTTAATAGGTAATTACATATGATTAAAATAGCTTAAATAGATAACTTACTCCTATAAACGATGTGGGGATTACATAAAATCACCCGACGTATCAATTAATCTTAGAAGATCATCAGTTTATTGAAAGAATTCACATAAGATGAATAATACAAATGTAGGCCATAGATCTTACCTTATGATTAACTTTAAGCAACAAATCAAATGTAAGGTTTTGAACAGAAAGATTTTTAGTGTGGGCTTAGGACTAGTAAATTGATTCCTACTTTGGAATCAATACCTAGACTCTCAAAACTGTGGGTTTGGATCCTCCAATTTTCCTCTTTGGATTCCCCCTTGAGAGGAGGTATTTATTGGTTAGTGGATAGCTCTTTTACTTAAAAGAGGCAAAATCCTAATAGCATTAGGAGCTAGAGTCTAGACAAGAAATTCATGCTTCTGTGACCTTTTTAGCTTTATGTCCATACAGACTTTGGTTTTTAAGTCCATACGAATTAGGCTTTGGGTTTACCCTCGTGGTTTATGGGCCTTGATCCTAGTTTTAGACTGAGTCTATTATAGTCTATATGGACATGGGCTTTGGTTTGTCTAGTCAAACCTTAAGCCATTGGCTCTACTATTCTAGGCTGGTTCTTTGTTTATTTACGTGAACTTTGTGGCATTAAGTTTAGGCAAACTTGTGCCATGTTAATATATATGAACCATAGATAAAGCTTTCTTGCCCTATTTTTTAAGCCTATCTTTGGTTAACATCGTAGGCCCAAAAGTAAGGCATTAACAGTTGCCCCTTCTTTAGTATGTGTTATGAAAATGCAAAAATTAAAACAATGCACATCAAAGTACCTAAGTTTGAGATACTTGCCTAAAGTCATACTTACCTAGTGCAAAGCTACATAAAATATGGATTCCTACCTCTAAATCAATAACAAAAATTAGCTAGACCTAAATTGTGTCTTCCCTTCAAAAAAAGATTGATATTATGAAGATAAACTATACCAAATATGAGTGCCTCTTTATCCTCGAGTGAAGTAAAAATCCAACTAGATATAAGCATGCCTTTGCTTTTAAAGTTTCCAAATTGATAAGGTTTAAAAGTAAGCTACATTGAATATGAATGCCTGCTTATCTTCAAGGGAGATCAGAACATTAAACTGAAAAGAACTACACTGAATATGGGTGCCTATTTGCCTTTAAGTGAAGATAAGCTACACCGAATATGGGTGCTTGCTTACCTTCAAAGGAGTTTCAAATTGTTAAAACTGAAGAAAACTACACCAAATATGAATGCCTATTCTCATCAAAGTGAAGATAAACTACACCGAAATGGGTGCCTATTTGCCTTCAAGGGAATTTCAAGTTGTTGAAGTGAAGAAAACTATACCAAATATAGGTGCTTATTTCCCTTTGTGTTTGTAATTTGTAGATGGACTAACTAAATCTAGTGATAAGTCCAAATAAGCTAAAAGTTGACCGAACTAAATTTAGTGATAAGTTTAGATAAGCTAATGGTGTGGACTAAACTAAATCTGGTGATAGGTCTAAAGATAGTTTAATAGGTTGGATGAATCAAAGATAATGATAAGTTTGAATAAGCTACAAGATGACTAAACCATATCTAGTGATAGATCTGAAGAAATAGTCTAAACCATATCTAGTGTTAAAGACATTAATATCATAGAAGTATGTGTGTGACATCATGTGCACATATATTGTGTGTGATGTAAGTGCATAACTGATACATGAGTTAAAGGCTTAAATGTATCTAGGTGCATAAAAGTTATAACAGTACATGGTTGATACACATAAGTGTGCATGACTTATGTGACTAAGAGATGTACACGTGTGAATTGTTATGGACTAATATGAATGTAATGCCTTGTATAGGTAAGTTTGTTATTTATATCTTTAGACAACTAAAAAGATTAACCCTTTTTATGATATATGAATAAATGTGATCTTGAATGATGTGTACATGCATATTACTTATCTTTTATGTTTTTAAGTTATGTGAACTATGTAATTGATGTCTGGAAAAGGTGTTTATACCAAATGATAAACGATAATGCAAGCACAATTGCACTAATGCATGTAAACCTAATGAATGTTTTGCACCTAATACATTTGCTAAATTCTATGAATAATGTATGTGTATCTACGCTATGTTCTTGAAGTATATGACTAATGATAGATGCATTAATGCTTACTTAATGCGAGTTTGTGAATTAGATGATATATGTGCAATTGTATTAATACATGTGATGCTTAGATGTGGTGACCTAGTTTTCTCTTCAATGATTGAATGTGCTCTGCCCTATCTTCGATGAATGAGCATGGAAACATAAAGGTGGTGAATGAGATTATTCTAGTGAATGAATGTGGTGATTGAATGAATGATATATGTATTAGTTCATAATCTTCTCTAAATGAAGGAATGTGATTAGGTATGTTTTTTATTAAGTAATACATTAATAATGCATCTCTAATGAATGTAGTGATGCATTTGTTTGTTGCTTATTTTCTTCTAAATGAATGAGGAATTTGAATGAATGATGAATGCATGTACAGGCAACTATATGATGGGTATAACATTTTCCTAAATGAGTTAAAGGCAGATGTGTGTACAAGCAAATGGGTGTCTTTTCATAAAATTGATGTATGAATGGATGTGAGTGAGCAAATCCATAAACCAGTAAATGTGTTATTGAGATCACTATTTTCTTAAACTTATCATAGGAAAAACTTGGGTTTGAGAAAAGTGAAGGTGTGAAGTGGTAGGCTAGGTTAGGGTAGTGTGAATGAGATGTCTCATGAAAAAACATGTTAAGTTATAGTGATAAAAAGGTTAGCGAAGGTGTAGGGGAGTAGATCGAGTTAAGAAGAAGGTAGAGAAAGATAAAATGTTCCATGAAGGAGGAAAGGAGTAGGTTGACTAGAATGTGCCCTAAAAGTTGTGAGGTAAAATGTTAATTCATTGTAGAGAGAATTAAAGCATGTGTGGCTTTAGAATGAGTGATTATGATGAATGAACATGCAAATGTATGTGGTTGCATAGCATGGTACCCTAGTTATTAGCTAGTTTAAAGATTTTCCAACTAATTATTTTCTCTCAACCTTTAATTATTGCCTAGACTGCCTTTATAGGTTTTTGATTTAGCAAGGTCTGCTTTAATTTTTGCCTAGGCCACCCTTTGCTAGTTCTCAACCTAGTGAGCTTGTTTTTTTTCTCTCTTTTTTTCTTTTCTCTCTTTTTTTATTTAGCATATCCACATTTGGTTAAGGCTTTGGATTTAATCATGTTATGCTTGATCAGTTGAATCTGAACTTGCAGCATTTGAAATGGCTGGATATATTTTGAAGCTTTTGTTATGGGAGATTGATAGAGTTTTTCAAATCAATAAATGGCTTGCCATGGGTGCCAGCTTCATGTCGCCCAGTGTTTTGAATCCTTTTGCTTTGTATGTTGAATGTCATCCTTTTGACCTTTCTAAGTATTGCATTAGTGATAGCCCTATTATTAGCTAGTCTAAAGAATTTTTAACTAAATATTTTCTCTCAAATTTCCCTAACTTTTGCCTAGGTTCATGCTCTTAGTTGATCGGCCTAGCAAGAATTAGGAAACTTCTTTTTTTCTTTTTGAATCAAGGTTACCATAGTTGAAAAAAAAAATGCTTAATTATTTGAGGCTTAAGATAAATCCTTTTATTTTTGCAAGCTTTTGGAATTTTGACATTTTAGAGCCTTCTAACCTTTGGATTTGAGAAAGCATTAAAAAATTGTTTATCATATAAAATGGTTTTTAGGTTTTGAAGGAACTAATTAAGTATAACTATTTTTGGAAACATGAATTTAATGCTTTAAGTTTTAGAGCCTATTGAATTTGGACTTCTTTTATGATTGAAAGGAATAGGCATTCATTCATGTTTAGCTAACCCAAATTTATTATTTTATTTTATCTTACATCTCATATTCAGGATATTTCTCCAACCTTAAAAGGAAAGATGAAGTTTTGAGCTTCAAAATTACATGTAGCAGTGGTAAGCCATTTTTAGGAAAATCATTAACTTTTTGTGATTCATATGGACTAAACTAATCATGTTTATTCCCTTTTTTTATTTTTTATAATTATTTTTTTGCTTTTAAATATTTTTAAAATCTCTCAACTCACTTTCAAGAGTACCATATTATGCAATGATGAGGTAAAAAACATGCTTATGAAAAGCCTAAATAATGTTTTATTTAACTTTTAATTGTTCGAACATAGATGAAAGAAACAACTAAAAAAATAGAGACAATTTATCCTATATTTATTGGATCCTTCTATATCCTTTATTAGTGTGATCCTATAGTTGGTCAATAATTGGTCCATGAGGTGGTAGACCGAACATTAGAAAAAGGGAACCTCACTTTTTAGAGAATTAAATGATGACAGTGAGGTTTAGTGATAGGTGATCTTTAGGATTAGGTATCACACCATGGTCGATGAGGTGTTGAATTGCTTAATAGAGGGCTTTGCAGCTGTCAATTAAGTGGCTAGTCTTTTAGTGATAAGTATAGTATAGGTCATGGCAATGGTTAGGTGGAAGTGGTGAGGACTGATGTTCAGGTATTAAGGGTTGAAGGAGGTTTTTTTTTCTTTCAACTCCTTGAGCATCATGTACAATGGCTTATTTAGATATGTAAGTCTATAGGAAATATTTCTTAGCCTAGTTGCCTAGTCATTACTTGCACCTATAGTTAAATTCATGACCGTTGGGTTCTCTAGACCACTTTTTTATTGGACTTCTCAAATCATTTCTTCTATGAATACTATTATCATTCATTTTAGTGCTACCATTGCCTTATTCATCATGCCTCTAGTCACCAACTAATTTTCACCTTTGCTTTTAGGTGTGGTTGACATTTTTTATAGTGAATAGTGTTGAAAAAAGGAGAAAGGGTGAGCCTTTTCCTTTGAAAAGCCTAAGTGAAGGATGATCTATGTATTCGGTATGATATGTATTATTAATATGATAAGATGCATGTTTCAAGCATTGTGATGCTATCTGTAGTGTACCTTAATTATGATGTAAAGGCAATAAAGAATGCATAGGGATATAAGTGAGGTTCAAATGTTACTCCTACAATATGGATTGTAATACATGTATAGGTTAATAATGCATGATTATGTCTAAGTAGTACGCATGGATGAAGTCATATGTCTGACAAATGTATGTATGGTGCATGTATGTTGTGACTTCTATAATGCCAATGTTATGTATGATTTATAGAGATGCATAATGTTAGTGTATGATTCCTAGTGATGTCTAATGTTATGCATGATTTCTACTTGTTATTAATCCATCTTCCAGGAGAGAGCTAAAGTTGATATGTTGTGATATAAGATTTTCCCCTTTTTAAAGTTAAAATGTATTTATACAAACATCTGAAAATAAATTCATTGTCTTATTTTATTAAAGGAAAAGTAATTGAAAAGATTATAAAAGCTCACAACTAAACTAAAAAAAGAAAGAGAAACAAAATTAATTAGAGGAGTTTCAAGCTTCTGGATCGGGTATCAATTTAGTGTTAATGAGATCTTGGATGGCATAATAGAGAGTGGTGCACTTATCCTTGAGATGGCCTGTCACTTGATGATAAGTACAATATAGATTAAACCTATGATTAGGGAAAGGAGGATCATTCTATAACTTAGGTGTTAATAGTTGTAGTTTTTCTTCTTTTATGAGCTTATTCAAGCACTGAGATAAAGGTTTGCCCAATTTAGAGAAACGGCAAGTCCTAACCATGTTGACATTAGTGACTTAGCCTGAATTTTTATTTTGAATGGTAAGTTTCCCATTCTTCTTGAATCACCTATTCTAAACTGCTAGTTCAAGATCAATAGCTATGTCTTTGAGCCTTTCCCATGTGTTAAAGCTTTTAGCAGAGAGCCCAACGTTCATATAGTTATTAGCATTCTTAATAAACTTCTTGATCTAGTCGATATCATTAGGCTAGTTTCTCATTTAAGTACTTTGGCCCTTCATCATTCTAAGTAATCAGAGAAGGATTTGTTGGGTTTTTGGCATACCAATTCCATATCCTTGAGGATTACCTCGATGGTTGCATTATTGGAGCACTGCTTTCTAGTTCACTTTAACCTTATTTTCTATGTTGTGGTACTAATATAAAGCTTTCCTAATTAAAGACATATTAAACAAGCTTTCTATTTGTGCTTTTAATAGATTGGTCGACCTCATAGCTATTGAATATTACTTTAACTAAGTCCTCAGGTTAGAAGTGCCATCGAACTTAATTAAATATGGCATTTTGAATTTGTGGGGTATGGCATGATCAAGCTTTAAGCTAATGTCTTCAAGGTTGATATCTTTGTCCTCGATCACCAAATGACTCATGGCTTCTATTTTTTATTTAGCTCTTTGATAGGATCTTTTTAACATATTTAGTTGGTGGAACCTTATTATAACTAAGCCTAACAAGTGGTATCTCTTCATTAGAAACCTAGTCATCTTCCTCACTGACCGTTTTGCTCTTACCGTTGTCAGTAGCAAAAGGTTTGCCTTTATCTCATTAGGAGTATATACTTGATAGTGCATTGGTCATGGCATCCATCATCATATTCTCTATCTCTTAAAAGATCTCATTTAGCATGGCCTTCATTACTATTTTATCTCCAAGCATGGTTGCTCTTCTTTGGTAGGTTGAAGAAGGATCAATAGTGGCTATAAAATAAAGGGTTCATCATGATGCATTATATCTAATGTGTGCTTTGTGATGCATGCATATGTGTAGATACATTGTATGGATAGTTAATGTATGAGTGAGATCACAAGATGCATGATGAACTTTTACAAGATAGTATCATTTTATGTATGGTTAGTGTGTCATGTGCTAGTGTGAAGTTTACAATGCATGAGTACTAGGATAGAAATATAAAAGTTCATACAAATGGGATGAATAATACAAATGGAGGCTTTAGACCTTACCTTGTGGTTAGCTTCAAGCAATAAAGCTAATGCAGGGTTTTAGAAAGAAAGATTTTTATTATGGGCTTTAGACTAGTAGATTGATTCCTACTTTAGAGTTAATGCATAAACACTCAGAACTGCGGGTTTGGATCCTAGTAGATAGCTCTCCCATCTAGAAGAGGCAAAATCTTGATAAGATTAGGAGTTAGAACCAAGATAGGAAGTTCAAGCTTCTAAAAGCTTTTCGACAGCAGGTCCATGTGGACTTTGGTTTTTAAGTTCATATAGACTTAGGTTAGCTGAGTTTATTATAGTCTGTACGGATATGGGCTTTAGTTTTATTGGCAAACCTTAGGCTATAGGCTCTACTGTTCTAGACTGGGTCTTTATTAATTAATACAAACCTTATGGCATTAAGTCCAAGCAGGCTTGCACCATGTTGGTCCATATGGACCAAGGTTAAAGCTCCCTTATCATATTTCTTGAGCCTATTTTTGGTTATCATCATAGGCTAAAAAGTAGGGTGTCTATAGTAACATCTTATGTTACATCCATACATAGATCTAATATAGGGTGTTACACTATCTAGCCACACATTAAGACTACCCAAGTGTCAAAAATGTCAAGTGGTTTGACTTAGCCTTTTATATACAATTACTCTGCAATTCATCTTTTCACCATACTTCATCACATTTAAGTTTAACTATGGACAAATGTTAACTTAATGTTTGATTAGATATGTTAAACTAAATATGTTAGTTCTAATATATGTTCCTTTTTTCCAAAAATGCTCTTATAAATCTCATTCACCCTTGTATTTCACTTTCGACAATTATTCTCAGAATAGAGGCATATTAGAATAGTGAGATAAAGTCTCCATAATAATCTAAGGTGGTGAATCCTTTATTGATCACTCAATTACCATCAAGTATGTCATACCATACCCAATCACCTAGCTATGTATACATCATGGCAATGTGAAAGCACCAAAGTCATAGTATAGTTCTCTATAGTTAAGATAACTTTGGTGATCTCATGTTAGAAGATACTTGCATAACTGATATGATGAGATTGTTTCATTGACATAGATTATTTATCCATGTGAACATTTTCATGTTAGGTCTCCAATGAACTTTTTTCTTAAATAAGCATCCACATGTTATCTCCAAACATCACTCATGCTTATAATTTATCAGAACTATTATTTTACCATGTCAATGAAAATAAAATGCGCTAGTCTATCCGCATTAATAATGTCCCATCTTATTAGTACTATGACTAGGGATAGTTTTGGTATTTCACTTTTATATGTAATAAGAATCTCACATTGTAAACACTTCACAATTTCTGCTACACTATTAATATACCAAGGACTTTATAACATAACTTAAGATCGTATCATACAAATGAAATAACATAAGTACTATAGTATTAAAGAATACCTTATATTATAAACCAAAGTTTATTATGTATACAAAATATCCCTATACATATAAGCTCTAGAGCATGCTAGTAATAATCTCCCACTTTCCTTGGAGTTAATCTCCCATGTATCTAATACCCATATTATTCACATAGAGATCTAATTTATTTTGTGAGAGAGCCTTAGTGAGTGTGATACCCTTACTTGATTTGTCTCAAGTTGTAAATAAGAGATATCACAAAGTCCATGTTTAACCATACTAACCACTCCTTAAAAAACTAACACAACTAAATGTGCAGCATAGATACATGTTACATATCACAAGTTTTGTATAGGCTATGTTTTAACAAAAATTTGATAGCATAATGGCTGTCTCGAGTGAAAACCAAAAGTTTGAACATGTACTAAAAACACTTGTAGAGTCATTTCACATTCAATCTATGTCTCCAGAACCTCTTAATACATCACAAAGTACAATTTCAATACCAACCTCAAAGTGCATTACTATTTAATCTAATTTTCATCATTCATTCACAATAATCACTCAATATTATTACTTTAGTTTACATATTACCAACTAGTATATTTATGATACATGTATCTTATTTATAAAACATATAAAAAATGAATATGTATTACACATGATTTATCTCTTGCAACACAAAG
>CANXYI011684730.1:0-10090 GCA_948208565.1 Hura crepitans
AAAACCCTATTTTGTGCCCAATGTATAAGCATAAGAATAAAGCAGTTTTATGCCTTTATTTGATTTATTTAAAAGCTCAAATTAGGTCAGCATTTTAAGAGTTAAAAGGGCCCATAATTATTGACCTAGAATATCAATTAAAAAGGTATAAAAATATTACTATAGTCAGATTTTGTGTGTGACACAAAAAGAGCCACTGAATAGAAAATTACTTTCTGCTTCCTCCCTTCTTTTTGAAAATTTCGATTGCCCATTAGCCTCAGGCTTTTGGATTTTTTTATTCTCTTTTTGTGAGATCTTGTCTTTTTATTCTAGTGTGGATACCTACGAGGTGCTCTGTACTGGAACACTGTGGTTTGCAACAACCTAATGTGAAGAAATATTGAAAGGAATTGATTTCAAAGATAAACAGTAAAAATGTTCTGAATCCTTTTTCTTTGTTGTATGTTTTGATTTTTTTTGACAAATCATCTCATTATTGGGATCCATGGCTATTAATTTTCTACTATGCATGAGGTCAAGGATTCGAACACATCTACCTCTCCAGAAGAGCTCTAAGAGCCTATAAGTCTCGATAAAAATCTTTGCCAACCAGGTGATCCATAAACATCAGGAATCCTATCACTCTCACTCTATTCTTGACTGGGATAGGCATTGTAGAGTACCATTGTTAATGTCCAAAAAGGGTGCCCCCATATTTAAGATATGTCTACAAAAAGGTAAACACATGTAAGTAAGACACACATTCGCATGGACTAAGAATTCAACAAGGAAGTCTACAATAAGTCTGCATAGACTATAAATATCTAAAATACACAAACACAAAACAAGTTTACACGGACAAAATATACTAGTAAACATAAGTCCACACAGATGCTAGATAGTTTCTAATAAGTCCGCATGAACTTACTAAACTACCATATGGAGAACAACTCAAAATCCTATGCTAACTATATTAAAACTAGTAAAGTTAAGACAAGGCCTACCCGAACCAAGTTTGCCCTAGGCAAAATAAGTCCGCATAGACCTATTGAACTAGCGATTCCAAATAGGGTAAAAATGAAGGGAAATGCTAGCCAACATCATAATAAGGCACAAAGGGGTAAGTAAGTGTACCTGGGGGTATACTTCTAAGTAAGCATGGTGGGCCAAATTGGCCAAAATAGGAGTTGGGTCATCGAGGGAGATCCCATTCATTGGAGTAGCACTTTGAGGGTGATTGATAGCCATGGAGGGCATAAAATCCTCTAAAATTAGCATGGAGATTTCTTCTATTAGAGGAGGAGATGAAGAAGGAGATTTTGCACTCATCGAAAGAAGAAAGATCATTAGAGCTTCCTCTCGTGATATGGTTTTGATAGAGGAAGTCGAGAGTGAGTCACTATTGGACTATGTTGTCTTGAGAGAAAATAGAAAAATAGAGGAATAAAAATGAAGAAGAAAAGGAAGAAAGACAAATAGTTATCACTGTCGTGATAAGTCTTGTAACACCCCCTACTAGATTTCTGAAGAAACCTAATAAGCGTTGCATTTCCCACCAGGTCACCCATCCTGACTTCTCCTATGGTCATTTGTTTAACTTTTACTTATGCTGTAGTAATCAATTCTTTCTAGCTTCAAAGTTAGAACTGTCTATTCTTATAATATTTAGGTTTACATTATCATGTTCATATAATTATGAAATGATTTCAACATAGTCAGGTATTTCCTAAAAATCCGATAGCATAACAGCTGCCTGGGTAACTATTCTAAATTTTTTTAACTTGTAAAACACTTATATAATGAATCATCACATTTCCTAGACCCTTCTGGTCCCCCTAGATATCGACCTATCATCATCATCTATCAAACAACAATCATAGGCCTCAAGCCGCAATCAAGAAATCACAAAGCCTCGGGCTCTCAAAACATCTACACAAGGCATGCATACAAAAAAAAAAAGATTAACACTAATCATTGAAAACATATTCTATCTGTATACACATACAATTACATCTTATCCCTTATATACATCACACCTATACTCCATACCTAAGTACATAGAGTGCAAAAGCTATATAGATATATATGATTAAACTTCTAAAAAATGACCTCTTAACTCCACTGCATACTTTACGAGGCTACATCCTTGTTCTTGTTACCTACACATTGAAATAGGTATGCTGAGTATAAAATACTTAGTGGTGAATTCAAGTATTTAAAATATGTCCAGTAGTTTATCCATGCATTATACTTCTATTCTTAGTTTAATTTAGAAAACTAACAAGCAAAATTACTATTTTACCCCTAGGGTGTTTCTGTTTGTAAATTATCCAGTTAATCACTATAACTCATATAAATTGTGTTTTGGGTCATTATAAATCATTATATGCACAAACTATACCATTTTAAGCCTTTAAACATTATCCATGGAAAATTACCAAAATACCCCTGTGTTATATTTTATAGCCATATGTAAATTTTATTAATAATTTTATTTAATTGCTTCAATAAGCCCATCTTAGGAGATAACCCTAATAGACACTGGATTAAGAGGAAAAATAAACTAGTGCAGTGGTCCCCATTCTGAACCTATGCTGCTGCACTGACGTAATTAAATTTTAGCACCTAAGGTACAAATAACAAAGAGTTGTTTGCCCAGTAGACTAGTCTATCCAATAGATTAGTGTAGTGGCCCTCAAGGACCTTTGCCACTACACTAACATCATGTAAAAGATCAGTGATAAAGTGGTTATGTCTGCCTAATAGACTGGTCTATCTAACAGACTAGTGTAGTGGCCCTTTGGGACCTATGCCGCTGTATCGGCAATATCAATTCTAGCATTAGGTGGCAAGGATAGAAAGTTGTTTGTCCAACATGCTAGTATAATGGCCCCAATAGGGACTTATGCCACTGTACCGACCCTATATGAAAAGTAGATAGTATAATAACTCTTAAAGATCCCTAAGTTGACCGGTCAACCCATCTAGTGGGTGTTTATCTAATGGACCATTTAATCTCAATCTATGTCTATTTCTTTACTGATTAACCTTTTGTAATATTATAAACTCAAAAATAGACTGTTATAATTTTTATAGCATAGTTAGAATTTAGCCCAGTCTAGTATGGCCAGAAACAAGCTGTATGGGGTGAATTATTAGAAAATGTATCCAAGGGTATAATTGCCAATAATTATAATATATTATGGTAGATTTTATTCTATAAGTACTTCTCAATTTTATGTCATTTACTATCCAATGGATTTATTAGTTTAGGTAAAGGTCATTTTATGACAGTTACAAGTCATTGCATCAAGTTTTAATATTTATTTTTAGGTTCATTTGATAACCTTTTTTACTGCAGTTTTCAACACTATTCACATTAAGCTTATAAATCCTAAGCCAACAAATCATATGTCATTTATAAGGCCAAAATATAGCTAAAAAATGCCATTGCCATCCACTACAAGACATAGCACTCAAAGGCACACAAATGAACATGTTTCTCACTCACAATTTATAACCTTTATAGGCAAAGTTACAAGCCACTTTTTATATTATATTGCTAATCTAGTTTTAAGGTCATTTTCAAGTTATGTTTCATGTCATTTCTTAGCTATATTTTTATGCCATTTTTAAAGTATACCTTACCTATATTCATGCCACAAATAATTAAGCTATTCATGCTTTTATGATCATGCTCTAATACACATAACATGGTACACATATTATCACCTTTTTCATGCCATTTCCATTGAGCTAATTCTCAGGTACAACTAGTCAATAGCCTTAATAATGTATTCTCATGGTGTTCATCACATAATCACCCATTTATCCATAGCCTAATAACACTTACACACATACCTTTACATTTTCATGCCATTTAAAGTAGCAAGAACCTGTCATATGCCTCGGCCACCACTAGCTTTCCATGTCTCTATGCATTACTCAAACTTATTCCATGCCATGTCAATTTTTCATGCATTATAGGTCTAAGGCACATGCATTTCTAGCTTTAAACACTACCTAAGAGCACATTAAGCAAGCCACTAAAATTCACTTTCATAAAATAAGCTCTCGACTACACACATACTTTACACTAATCATGCATTTATTCATCTCTTTACAACCAATGCCATTACATTTCAACACCAAAATGATCAATTTAGAACTCAAGTACCTTAAAAACACCTCAACATATATCAATTCCATGCGCACCTCTCAGCCAAATTATAAGTTGAGACTAACATTAGTTTTTTTCATGAAGTAACCATACCATGCACATTCCCTCATGCCATGGGCTATAATTATTTAAAGAAACACCTATCCAAGCTAACTCATGCACTTAAACTAGCCTTAACTCAAAAAAGAAGCTACTAAAAATTAGAGGGCATGAAGTGAATGGTTGAATTCACTTACCTCCCTCACTTGGAGATGACATTGTCACCACTTCAAGGCTCTCAAGACCTCTATTCTAGCCCTTACAGAAGCTTTCTCCATCTTCTTCAAGCTTTTTGTTGCTACCATTTCCCTCAAACACCATGCACACACATCCTCCTAGATGTTAGGCCTCTCAAACAACCATTTCTAGCCATGATATCATAAGAAAAGTCAAGAAGATAGCAAAAAGACTTACCTAAGGTACCTTATTGGACTACTTCTATCCAGTAAACTTTCATGAATTTTAATTAATGGCTAGAGACTCCTTTGTTCATGATTTTTCTTTAAGGACTTCCCTAACATCCCAAATTGAATTTAAGAACCTAGAAATTCTAAGAAGAATTGAAGGAAGGAGGTGGAAATGGCCACCACCTCTAGTTGTGGTGCCATTCACTAGGCAAAAAAGAGGAAAAAAATCTCTTTTGTTTAAGTGGAAAAATCCACTTGTCAAGGGCCCTAGGCTAGTTGGCAAGTGTGTGGCTAGGTCCCATAGCCACCCGAGCCATCCCAAAACATCTTTATTTTTTAGTGAATTTTGAAAATTTACTAAAATTCACATGGACCTCAAAAATTACATAGTTTTTTTAAAATTCATATTTTATTCCCCTCTACATGCTCATAAATTTTTGTGACCAAATTCCATCGATAGGGCAATTTTTAGACTACCTCAATTTGTGTGCCAACCTAAAAAATTGCAAAAATTTGCAAAGACCTTAGAATCTAAAAATTCTTTCACTAATAGACTCAGTGGAATTTTTGAGCTTCAGGGTCTAATATTTTTGGGTCCGTCTAGGCACATCCTAGGTCATTCTCGACCCATAAAATTTTTATTACACTGAGGTGTAGCTTATAGTTCGAAATGAATTATTAGTTCTATTAAATTTTTAAATTTTGTCTTTTTTATCAAATTAAAAGCCCCTTAAAGTTTCATCACCAGTGTCGCTACCTCTATTTATATGTAAGTGACCCAGCACCCTGAGCACACTTCCTGGACCTAGTAGCACTATTCACAGAGCTCGAAACATAGGCGTTACAAGTTTGCATAGACTTACTGTACTAATGTCTGCATGAACTTCATTTAAGCACAGTCTACACGAACTTACTATAATCACATCCGCATGAAACTATTACAATAACAGCCACACGAACTTATTTTACTTTTGTCTGTACAGACTCAATCCACTTATAACCATGTGATCTTCATAGATTGTTCGATGCTATATTAAGAGCCAAGTATGTATCACAAAATTGCTATATCAAACTAATATTAATTCCTATTTCATTTTCTTTTATGGGACTTAAATTCTCTCATATTCAACTTTATGTCTAATCCAATTTTCTAGGATTTAACTCTATGTTCAATCTAATGTTGTCAAGTTCAACTCCATAATTCTTTCAGGTTCAGCCTAACAAGCCAATCTAAAATTTTCTTTCATCCAATCAAAACCTCATTGGTCAAATAACCTAAGTATCTAGATGGAAGAAGCAAATCTTTTATAATGAGTCGAAGGTAGGCATTTATGTTTAATGTAGCTTCGCTTTAGGTAAGTATTTCTTACTCATATACTTTGGTATACACTGTTGTTTTTAGAATTCCACAGCACGGACCAAAGTGGGGGCACCTATAGACACCTCACCTTTTAGCCTATAATGCTCACAAGAGATAGGCTCTTCAGCAATGGCATAAGCCATTTAGGAAAGCAAGTCCTCACAGACTTATTTTAGGGTCCGCATAGGCATACTCCACCTAGGTCTATACTAGCCCAATCAGCTTTACCAAGCCTAAGTCTTATGGTCCACTTAAACAAGGTTTAAGTTCATGTCTATATAGACTAACTCAAACCTAGCCCAAAGCCCATAGATTGATGGGAAAGCATACAACCTAAGTCTACATTGTCTTGTCGACATAAAAACTTCCAAAAGTGGGATTTTCCTATTTGGACTATGAATCCTATTCTTGTTAGAATTCTATCTTCTTTAGATGGGAAACTCTTTAAACCTAAGCCTATAAATACCTTTCTTGTGTATGGGGAAGAGAAGGCTAAAAATTAAATTCATAATAGCAAATAAACCCATCCCTGAGTCTAGGAGAGGACTCTTAAAAGGAATCTCTCTACTAGTCCTATTAGCCTCACTAAAAATAATTCTTTCTAAACTCCTACACCTTTGTGCAATTACTTGAAGAGTTTATTCACAAGGTAATATCTGAGGTCTCTTCTATCTATATATGGATATTGTTTTCATAAACCTAAGATCTCCAAGGATTGATCATAAGTGAGGTGATTCTATGTCATCCCCACTTTGATCATAGGAGTAGGTCATGATTTTGAGGTGTTTTATAGTGCATAATTAATTGTCATTACATCATATTCATTCTATTATATTCATCTTAATTGTACAAACTTATTTGTAAACATGATAAAGTTTGCATTTGTATGATATATTGTCCATACTGACTTATATTCAGTAATAGTGCTTTAAGTGTCTTATATATCATGCTTTAACGTATCTTGTTTTACTTGTTAATATTATTCTATGATATTAGCATGTTATGTCATCATCTCATTCACTAAAATACATATTGTTAATATATCAAAATTATTGTATAGTCTGCACAAACTCCCTTTTATGAGGAATATAATCTGTACGAATGATTTTGTATGATTCTTATACATTCGGTCTTTAAGTCCATATGAACTCCCTCTAACATAATTTGCATGGACATTTACTTTGAATTTTAGTTTTACATATATTTATTTCTTGTTTTCTCTATGATTTTATATGAATCCTTTATTTGGTATCGTTAAACCTTTTCTTTTAACTTGTATACAAGTAACTTTTCACACTGTAGTGGAGATCCGGACGGACATAATGACCATTATAAGCTATAGTCCGCATAGTCATATACTAGAGCTATATAGAGTCTGCATGGACTTATCGATGTATAGATAGGACCATTCAAGTACTTTTCTTTTGGTTTATTTTAGGTTGTAATAATTAGTTAAATAACTTGTTTTACATGCCAATTATTTAACTTTCGCATCAAATGATTTTCTACATAATTAATTGGTGTTTTCATAATAAAATAGATTTGAGTTTTCCTTAATTAAAAGTCATAAAAAATGTATTTTTAAAAGGCTAATCTCTTAAAGATGGGATTTGGGCAATTATCGCCAATTCCTATAGAATTACAGATAATTGTTAGGTCACACTACAACTTAATGAATGAACCAATTTCTAGATGTATAATATACCTTGTTGTATGCTTTAAATACTGCAAATTTATTCTTATACATGCAAAAGTGATATGAATGCTTAAATATAATGTATGCTTGCTTGATAAGAGACTGATAAACATTACAATATAAAATGGAAGGCCTATTATTGAGGCATAAACAAGATCTAAATTCCAAACCTATCTAGTACAAAAGATCAGAGGTCCTAGTGTAGAGGCCAGGTGGTGACTCCACTAACCACTCTTGTCTTTAGTAAAAATATCATAATCTCTACTATGGGCATCTAGGAGGCAACAAAGGGGTTTTTATAGTGGCTGAGGTGGCATTGGTGGGGCCATATACCACCCGAGCGTCTAGAAATTACTCGATTTTGACAAAAAATTTGTGGAATTTTTAAAAATCACTCGAACCTCTAAAAATTATTGTATTTGTTTTAAAAATCCTTGATTGGTTAAATTTAGAGGCTTATAAAATTTCACAATCAAATTCTCTTAAAAGGATAGTTAACCAACTACCTCGATTTATGTGCAAAGCTTAAAATTAAGGAAAAGTTGCAAATGACCTCAAAATTCATAAATTCCTTCACTAATAGACTTAGGGAATTTTTTGACCTTAGGGTATAGTATTTTAAGGTCTATCTAGGTACATCTTAGGTCATTCTCGACTCAAATCCTTTGAGCCTACTGGCTAATAGATTACAGCCTAAAATAATTTATTAGTTCTACTAAATATTTAAATTAAGCCATTTCATCATTTTCAATCCCCTAAAAATTTCATGACTCGTTTACCCTGCCTCAGGCCTCGTGAAGGTGACTCAGCACTCCGAGCACACTTTTCAAGCCTTGGAGGTACTGGTCACGAAGTCTTGACTTATAAGCATTATAATTCTTCACCTCTTAAAATTTTTTTTCCTCGAAATTACTTGGAGTAAATAGATTTAGATATTGACTCATTCCTCAGTTTTCTACATTATGATGCTTCCAGAGAACTTTGACTAGAGGAATGGTTTTATTCCTAACTGCTTCACTTCTCGAGCCAAAATCTGTATTGATTCTTCATTGTAACTTAGTTCTAGTTGTACTTTAAAGTCTACTAGTAGGATTATATTGGAAGGTTCTAATCTGTACCTTTTCAATATTAAAGCATGGAACACATCATGTATATGTTGTAACTTAGGAGGTAAGGCTAACTTATATGCCAATGGTCCCATTCTCTCTGTAATCTCGTATGGCCCTATAAATTGGGGACTTAGATTCCCCTTTTTTTCTCAAACCTTAGTACTTTCTTCCATAGGGATACTTTTAAAAATACTTTCTTACCCATAGCATATTCAATATCCCTCCAACTTAAGTCAGCATAGGACTTTTGTTTATCAATTGTAACTTTTAATCTCTCTCTGATAACTTTAACTTTTTTTCTCCATCCTTAATTAAATAAACTCTTCAGATCTTATTCCCCCTAACTTCACTCTAGCACAATAGAGTTCTAACCTTTAATCATATAGTGCCTCATAAGGCGCCATGCTTAAACTATCTTGATAGCTATTATTATATGCAAATTCAGCTAAGGACAAGTATTAGTCCTAGCTGCCTTTAAACTCAATGGCACAGCAACATATCTTTAAGTACCTGTATCACCCTTTTTGATTGTCCATCAATCTAAAAGTGGAAAGCTGTACTATAAGTTAGTATGGTACCTAATGCCTAATGTTGTTTCTTCTAAAACTTAGAAGTGAAGCGATGATCTCTATCTGAAATAATAGCCATAGGTACACTATAGAGACTAACAATCTCGTCAATGTACAACTTAGCTAGTTTTTCCAGTGAGTAATCCATTCTGACTAGAATAAAGTGAGCTATCTCAGTTAATCTGTCAACAATTATCCATACAACATCACACTTATTCCTAGTCACAAGCAATCCTATCACAAAATCTATCAACAATTATCCATGCAACATCACACTTATTCCTAGTCAAAGGCAATCCTATCACAAAGTCCATTGTCACCTTTTCCCACTTCCATTCTAGTATTGCTATAAGATGCAGAAGCAACCTAATGCTTAGCTTTTACCTACTGGAATGTTAAACATCTAGCCTTATATTTTGCTACATCTCTCTTCATACCTGACCAATAGTATTGAGACTTCAAGTCTATGTATATCTTTATATTACTAGGGTGCATAGAATAAGGAGCTTTACGTGCCTCTTTTAGTATCTATAATCTCATATCATCTGTACTAGGTACACACAACCTGCACTGATAATACAAACATCCATCCTTACTTAACTCATTACCTTCCCTTCTTTAACTTTACCCATAATTTGTCTTAACTGTTCAACCTTCACCTGAGCTTCCTTTTTCTATTGCCTAAATTTTGGTTTCATTTAAAGTTCAACTAAAGTGGCATCTTCCCCTGTATATTGCAGTCTAGCAT